>JAVJIF010017830.1:0-60000 GCA_038442645.1 Agave tequilana
TGTCCTGACGTATGACTCAACACACAAACATCCATATATGAGTAATTTGAGGTTGATTATTGAAAGCGATGAAAAAATCAACGAATTATGTTTACAATGGGTCCCATGCATACCCATGACCACGGCCCATTATGTTCCGTTGCTGTTACAGAACCTACCGCAAGGCGAAGTGAGGGCAAATGGTCTTATTGTATGCCCTGAGAAGGGGTATAATTATTAGGTGACAACACACACGTAGAATACCTGGGCCCCACAGGTAGAACCAAAGTTTTAGTTGCACAATATACCTAATGTTATCGTAAACAAAATCGTGAAGCGAAGTCCATCAGTTTCCCTTTTTTCGGTGTAAGTTTACCTTTTTATTACTGATTATCAGGATATAGGAATGAGTAAGAGCATGGTACAAGAGTAACAATAGTATAGGACTACTGGAGTATATCAGGATAACAATTATTACATTATTGAAATGTGATAATCATGAGTCAAGTGATTACATAGCAGATGTCAGGTGATAGCATGTAGGTGTCAAGTAACAACATGTCAAGTATTAGCATATCAAGTGAAATCATGTCAAGTGTCAGCATGTCAAGTGATAGCACATCAGATATAAACTATCATATAACACGATACAAAAAAATGATGATACAGGAGATCGGTACGAGTACTAGAAAACATTGTAATTTTTGAAAAATAGTTTAAGTAAAGATTTCAAACTCTTCACAACCAAGATTAAATAATTAATTAAACTATCAAGCAAGCAAAACAGGTAAACAAGTAAGCGAATATCCAAACGAAGCTAAGCAAAGCTGGAGCAAAGATAACGTATAGCACTAGACTCATTATGCTCGACGTGATTACCGCTCGCAACACAGTTAAACGAACATGGTGAAGCGAGCGTATGAATGCTATACTACAGCACGTGGCGAAGCCACGCTCACGGCATCACAAACGCTCGAGCAGAGTTAGCAGCAAAGCGTTGAACACTAGGTCCTCCTACCAACCGAAGCGTAAAGAAAGTCCAGAGGAATAAACCTCAGAGATGTTAAACCCGGAGGTTATAGTGTAAAACCGCAGAGCAGTTAAGCCCGAAAGTTGAGGAAGTACCTGCAGAAGATGTTAGTACCAAACAAACATTATATATAAATAACAAGAAAGAGAACCGCCAAGCGGTTAAAGCTCGGAGGTAACGACCACGAAGGGTCAGCCAAACACAGTAATAGAATAATATCACAATCTGTATATATGTACAAGTATTAAACTACGCTATTACAGACATTCAACTAATACAAATACATCACACCGGTACAAATCCACTTGTCCGCAGAATACTAGCATACACTCACACTAATACAAATACAACGGTCAACAGAAATACAATATGAAATACAATACGCCTACCGAAGCGAGGTACCCCAAAATGTGAGAACACTCGCCTAAATATCTCGAAATACATCGTGAATATCCTGAAAACTCTAAATACCAACGCGAATACGCGATAAAATATATTAAATATAGTATAGAAAGAGGAGAGAGAAAACTAGAGAGAGGAGAGATAATAACAAGAAAAAGAGAGAAGTAGAGTGCGGGAGAGAGAAAGAGAGAGTGAACATGAGAGATAGTGAGAGTGAGAGAACGTAAGAGGGAGAGAGAGTGAGAAAGTATGGGGGGAGAGAGAGAGAGAAAGTGAGTGAGTGCAGGAGAGAGAGAGGGGACATAGAAAAGAGAAAAAAAAGAAAGAAGAAAGAGAGAGAGCGGGAAGAAGGGGCTCGGCTAGCCATGGGCTGCGCAGGGCTGGCGCGCGCACCCGCAGCCAAAGGAGGTACAGAGGGGCATTGGCCTGAGGAGTGGAGGGGAGAGTAGGAGGATGGAATGGGTAAGGTGTATTAGTGTTGTAGTTGGAGGCGGAGGAAAGAGGTGGTTGGAGTAGGGGTTTTGGAAATCATGGAGGAGTTAAACCGAGGAAGTTCAGCGGACCAGAGGGGATGACATAAGTGGGGGTGGACGTGGTGGTGCTGGTGGTGTAGGTGATGATGATGTTGATGGTGTGAAGTGATGGTGGAGGAGAAAAGAGAGGAGGAAGGAAGATAGTGGAGGTGAGGTATGGTCGCCGAAGATTGTAGACCAGAGGAGGGTGGCCAGAGCTGGCCTGGGGTTGACGATCAGGTCGCCGTCCAAGTGGAGGTACCTGTGTGGTGGTCGCTTGCTGTTGAGGGAGAAGAGAATAAAGGGATAGAGTGTGAGAGTGATTAAAGAAAGAAAGAGATTTAGTTAGACAGAGAGAGATTTAAAAGGGGAAGAGAATTGAGATCTGCGTTTGGGGGGAATGAGATCCGCGTTTGGGTCGGCAGGTCAGGTCCGCGTTTGGGCTGGAGAGAGAATAAGTGGGGTGGAGAAGATATTTTAGAAAATATGTAGAGGAGAAAAATATGAAAAAAAAGGGAGAAAAAAAAGAAAGAGAAAGAGGAAAAGGAGAGGGAAAGAGAAAAGGGGAAATAAAGAAAAATAAAATGGAGATGGGGAAAATATTTGGCCAAATTTGGGTTCGAGAAAATATAGAAGAAATATCGGAAATATCAGAAAAAATAAAGTAACTCGAAAAGGTCTCCAAAAATTCTCTAAAATATAAAATATTATACTGAGATACATGGTGAAATCGAATTCAAGAAATTCAATCTTTCAAACTAAATATCTTGAATCAATCGGTGATACCATTTACACCAAATCAGTCGAATTTTGATTAACTCAGAAAATCTTCAAAATATGATAAAATAGAAAATATGATTTTGAGGAATAATATGAAAGCAATTTTCATAAATTTAATTCTATTTGTAAATTAAAAAATTGAGAATCAATCGGCGATACCAATTAATACCGATTTTGAAGATTTTGCAAAATAATTCAGAAAAATTTCAGAAAATCATGAAAAATTTAAAATGTTGAAAAATAATATTTGAAACTGAAATCGATCAAATCTTACTATTAGAAAGATCAATTGAGCGATAGGATCGGGACCCCGGTTCAGACTCGTGCTGACTCTGAGTCCAGAAATCAAGATCTGATATTAAACGATAATATGAATAATCATAAAAAAAAATAAATATTTAAAAAAATTGAAAAATACAATTTAAGAATCAGAACACGTATCTAAATACGTATTCCCGGAGCAAGGTGTTACACTCTTCACAAAGCCCTCCATCTATCACTCCCTCTTCATTTAGAATAAGGAAAAAGATCATTCATAAAGAACCATATAAGGTTCTAGAGCCGCTTCCAAAGTTTGTGAGTAACTAAGCTCAACAAAATTTTGAATCTATCTTTTTTAAAAAGAAAATTTTTCCTAGTAGAAAATAAATTTTCAAGCTTTTGTAAATTTCAATTAAAATTTCTTTTCGATGCTATGGGTTAAAAAGATTTTCAAGAAATACTTGATATATTTATCCAAATCTTGTTAAGATTTTCTATGTCAATTTTTCTATCAAGAACAATACTCTTTTCAGTCGTGTTGATGGAATTAACATTTGCATGACTTGTGATGGGCTTGCAAATTTCTTGAAAATTCTAAGTCAAGGATTTGACTTGTTTAGTGAATCTCTTCTCTTGTTTAAGCAGTATTCTGAAGGCCACCCTTGAGAGTATGCCTCAACTCTTATTCCCAATATCCAAATCCCGCCTTGGTACAAATGTGAATGTTTTTTATTTACTTAATGCCAAGTGATTGCAAAAATCATTATGCACATTTTCTTCTTAAATCAGTTGAATTTGATCGTGCTAGAGGGTGCGCATCACTTCTTCTTTATTGCATATTGTCATCTCTTCCTATGAGCCTTCCCAAACTAATTTAATATCATGACTTCTCCTAATATTGCTGCCAAGAGTCTACCCTTTGGCATGTTCCACACTAGTCTCTTTGAACATTGGGCATTGATCTTTTAAGAGAGGATCTACTCCTTGTCCTGCTTCTTTAAATTGTGGTTTCCTGAATAAGATGCAAAGTTATCTTCCTAGGGTTCCTTTTGCTTAACCTCCATTCAATCTGAACAGCCCACACCTAATCCCACTGATCCCTCACACTCTCAACTTACATCATCATCATCTTATCTTGATCCATACTCCATAATTTTGTCTAGACTGGATTCAATGTCATCACTCAGGTTCTAGATACATAGTCTCAGATTCTCAACTCTCACACCCATTTTGTTGTTACACTTCGCTATAATGAGAATCGTCTCTCTTTCCTCTTCACTCAGCAAGGATATCATCATCCACCTTCTGTTGAGTTCTCTCATCCTCTATCTTACACGGGGTGGTTCTCTTTACACCTTGGTCTGCATCTTCTCAGGAGTTTGCACCAGAGCAACCAGAGCAAGAAGAGTGAGCAGTTGTTCCCCTTTGTAATGAGTAAAAAAAGGGAGAAGAATTTTGAGTTATATTTGTATTTTTTAGTTATATTTGAGTTATATTTAGTTTCTTTTAGCAATATTTGGAGTTATATATTTGAATTTGGTTATGTTTTGTAATGAATATCTGAATTTGGTTGTGCTATGTAATAGATATTTTAATTTGCTTGAAGTTGGTTGCGAAATGATTTGAGTTTGAAAGAATTTAGTCTTATTTGATGGACATGTACACATTTTTTATAAGTGATTATTAATATATTGTGTACGCATATGTTTCAATATGTTTTCATTGGTAGCTTTTGTTATATCAATTCATATCATTCTGAGTTTTATTGAATATATATGTGTTTGTTATGCATGCATAACTTTAGAGGGAGTTTTGATAAAACTCTATTCTAATCTATGCATATATACTCTATGAGTTTTGTTATCATAAAAAAAGGAGAGATTATTAGCCAAGGGTTCAAACTTTCGTATTTGATGATTCACAACTCATGTAATTAAAGGACTAATGATCTTAAAATGTTTATAAAGTTACATGTTATTCAAGATCATATCATAAAGATCAACTTTAACAATATATCAGAATAACTTAAGTTGATTATTAAAGCAATTGAAGTCAAATTCAGGATACATTCAAGAAGAAACTTTGTTCTAGTTGAAAAGAATCTTTTGTTTATATGATAGAAGTTTTGTTTAAGCTTTAAATTATAGATTTGGTAGCTCATGGTAGCTCAAGCTTGAATACACACACGCTTTATTTCTTATTTTTATAGAGTTTCAAAATATATGTGTGTGTGAGTGTGTGTGTTTACTATAAAAATAATTTAGAGTAGTGTTTCTAAAAAGTTTGCTTTTTAGCACAAAGTCAATTTCAATGAGTATAAAATCTCAAAATAAGTTTTATTTGTTTGAAATATATATTGGAGTTAATCTATACATATTAGTGCTAAAAAAGGTTTTAAAAAACTTATTTTTTTTGTAATATATAAGTTAAAATTAATTTAAATAAAAATTTGAAAAGAATCAGAAAAATTGAGTTTTTTTACAGCTCTATACATAGCTTTCAAAACAGGTACTCAGCGTGCACAAACTAAGTTTGAGCTGAATCACTTTGATAGCTCTGTGTTGTTTTTTTGATAGTGTTTTTATAGAGTACTCAGTTGATTGCAGAACTGACTAATTTGGACAACGTTTTTAGGTTTTTTCACTTACTTCGAAATCATTTTCAATAGTTCAAGATTTATTTTTGATAGCATTTTCAAGAGTGTTTTGAAGATTACAGAACTAATCATTTTTGATAATTCTCTCTTTGAAAATTGGTATGGTCAAAAGTGCTTTCAACACCCAGTGCATAGATTTCGAAAATGAATTTTTAAGTTTGAAAAAATAGTCATTTGTTAAGTTTACATGTCAAAAGTCCTGCACCATTTTTGACAACTAGTTGACTTTTCTCTGTAATTTTTAGCAAATATTTTTAATTTGTTTTGCAATAAAATCAAGCTTTTTCAGAAGATTTTTAATCAAGTTTTTCATTACGATTTATAATAGTTTTCCAAGCTACTACGCTTCCAATCTTTGAGAGAAAAATTTCAAAAGATTTCTTGAGCTTTTCTCTTTCAATTTCTCTAGTTTTCTCCACACAAGTTTGAATTCTCAGTTCTTAATCTTTAGTAATAGGATTTATTGTCTATGAAAGTTTCTAGTGATCAAGTATGATCACAAGTTTTGTCAGATCTTTGCTGTAGGAGTTGAGGCTCCAAGTCAATCTTGCGGGATTGTTATTGTAGGAGTTGCGACTCCAAATAGATCCTCCGGTATCTTTGTTGTAGGTGTTGAGAATCCAAGTCAGTCTTGCTAGATTATGTTGTAGGAGTTACAGCTCCGAGTAGATCTTGTGGGATCTTTATTGTAGGAGTTGAAGCTTCGAGTCGATCTTGCGGGATCATTGTTTTGTAGGAGTTGTGACTTCGAGTTGATCTTGATCATTGGTGTAAGCTTGATTTTGGTTTTGCTAACTGGTTGTAGTGGTCAAAAATTGATCTGCGCAGGATGACAACATGTGTCCAACTAACCAGGAGTCTCCGTTACTTTATATCTTCCAGGAGCCAGTTCAATCCACACCGAAGTCACTCTTCACCCTGAAGATACTTTCTTCTTGGCAACTTCGATGCTCCAAGTTATCCCGGAGCTCCCTCTATTCTGAAGACTTCAATTTTACATAAAATAACCATGAAAACAGATCATCACTGATCTCTGCTGACAGTTATGCAACCTAATCTTTCCCGATGTTCATAACATGTAACGCACTCTAGTGTGGTTAATTATGGACAGAGATGAATTTTCTTGCATATAATCCTAATAATTAAGCGCCAGTAATCACAATCGTTATAACAAATCAACATGCACAGATCATGCGGTTATGAAGATAACGCTCATACCATCCGCTTCTAGCATAGAGATCAGTCATGCATAAATATTCCTTCTTCTCCAAGATAGAGGGGATTTGGATCTTCTTTTCTTCCACTTATGCCCAGCTCTAAGACTATGGCAAACAATTTCTGTAACCTGAATTATAGCAGATTCTCTTCATCCTCGCCGTGGTTTTTCAGGATTAAGGATTCTCACGTAAAAATCACATGACTCTCTTTTTGTGCTATGTATTATGTTATTTCACACATATACTTCACTCTCTAATCTCACTTGCAGTATGGGTCGACCGTCTGATCGCTCATGGTAGAAAATCTCCACCACAACTAGTACTTTCATTGAGATTTAAGTCCCCACACTTAGATTTCTCCCCTACCAAACCCTTCCTAAAAAAATCCTCCAAAAGACCATGGTCGCGAAAAAGTAGCCAACCACTAGCAATGGGCCACCTCTACGGGAAAATCCATTACCATTGCTGGGGGTATCATTTTCCGAGTGGCCTCAACCTCAGCCCTATCATGGAAGAGTTTATCTCAGTACCTTCACAGCGAGCAGCCAAAGACACCCACCCACCATCAATATACGAATGCCAACTCCTCCAAATGTTCGCTGACATGAAGGAGGACATGGCGAAGCAGCAGGCTTTATTCGACCGCGAGTGGGAACAAGCGATGCTCGATCAAGAAAATGCGGCCATGAATGGGAAGAGTTGAAGCATCGAAATGACTAGCTCGCCTAGATAACAGCCCTCCAAAGCACCCAAAGGCTACCTCCACTGCAGAAGGGCCTACTGCTACGGAGGCCCAAGCCAGTGAGCACACCGAAAGCCAAAGGCGACGTAGGTCAGACCCCTACTCTCTCGGAATGATCTGACAGTGGGTCAAGTTCATCTCATCTCTAGACGAGAGATCAGCACGATCATACTTGGAGGAGACCGAGGAGTTTTCCTGCGTCTAAGATCTTGACAAATTTATACAGAAGCAAGTCAAGGAGGAATATAGTGCCACACCATAGCAGACATACAACCATCACCATCAATGCATCCAACTCCTCTTTCTCTAAGGGCATATTGGGATATGAATTTCTCAAGAAGTTCATGATTCCAACCTTTGACTACTACTCTAATCAAAATGATCCAATCCAACATCTCTGGGAATATTAGGACAAGATAGTGACTTATGCCCAGAGCGAGCCCAATTTATTCCAAATCTTTCCCTCTACTTTGAAGGGAGTACCTTCCAATTCATTCTACTCTCCTCTGCCACGATCGATCCACAACTCTGAGGATCTCACCAAGTTGTTCCTCTCATAATGCTCCTTCTGTTAGGAGTTCAAACAGAACAGTCACCACCTTTTCTCCATCAACATGAGACCCTCCGACAATCTGAAGACGTACGTCAGCTACTTCCAGAGTCAGTTGGCTAAGGTGTACAATTGCAGAAAAGATGTCACCACTCTCGCATTCATCAGTAGGCTTCACTCACCCACTATGCAAACATCTGGTGAAGTACAACATTTCTCGTTGAAGCGAGGTCCTGTATCAAGCTCAACCATACATCTAGTTAGAGGAAGCAATGAAAAGCTCTACCAACTAGTCTTTTAACTGTGGAGATGACGGAGAAAGACTAAAGCCACATCATGGACGCCCCTCCGTTGACAACTCGGGTCGCGGTTAAGGCACTTTCAAGAAGTATCTATTTTTGAACCCTCAGCAAAGTCCACTCTGAACTTATTGAGGGGATGATAATTTCACCCCGCTGAAGCTCTCGATCTATGACGTCTTCAAAGCTATCATGGTCAACCCTAGGTGAAGTGTCTGAACTGAAGTAACATGATCCTTCCCATCCCAGAGCGAAGGATTATTGCTCTTTCCATGATTTGCAAGGGACACCGAACTTCCTAGAGCCTGTCCCTCTGCAAGTATCTTGAAAATCTTGTCCAATAAAGATATCTTCCGGAATATGTCATTACACTTGGCGTTGTGTCTGAGACAGAAAGACAGCAGAGAGCTTCATCTCTGACTCGATCGTTACACATGGTCACTCAGTACAAAGCGGTTGAATAGCACTAACATTACAGACAAGAACAAGGAAGTTCCTCTAGGAAATAATCCATGTATCTCATTCTACTTTCATGTATTTTATTAAAATCATTTAATAAAATTACATTTCACTTCTTAATCACTTCCCTACATCCTTTTCAAGATCCGTGGAACTTTCTCACCTGCTTTCATGTGCCAGCCTAGAAGCTCCTCTTTCCAGAGATCTATGATTGTACGTTCAAGAAGGAATTTCCCTACTGGGGATTGACAACATCAGCATTTGCCTTCGGGTTCTCTCTGGTTCACACCTGGTTAGGCAACGGTTATTTGAAAGGCTTATCCCTAATTAGGCCACTGTCAATCCAACTCCGTAGCTGAGGGTCCCCTCACTCAGAGATCTCTATCTATGTGTTTTAAAGAGGGAAGCTCTCGCTCGAGAATGATAACACAAGTATTTGCCTCTAGGTACTTTAGGCTCATCCCTGATTGTGCAACTGTCTTCCGGAAGGCTCATCCTCAAACAGATAACTGTCACCCTCAAGGTGTTGGCCCGAAGGCCTTTCACCCTTGTTTTAATGATGACTAACTCATGAAGTTATAGTTCTAATGATCTTGTGTTTAATAAGTTTCAATATAGGTCAAGATTGTTATTTGCGTTTAGCTTCTACAATAGACGTGAAGTCAAGTTTCGAAGCTATCACATGTTGATTCAAGAGCTAGCGTATCAAGATCGTATCAAGTACTCAAGATAAAGTCTCACTCTTTGGATCACGTTTGGATCGAGTCGTCTTGGAGAAGAAGATCGACAAGAAGACCTGTATCTAGATTTGTTTAATTTAGATCTTGTGAAAGAATAGAATAGTATTGAATTGCTCAAGTATACATACACGAGTTTATAGTTTTGGGTTTCAGTTTAACCACTTCATTTTAAAAGTTTAAGTTTACAAGTTTATATCTACATAGAATAAGTTTCATGATTTATATATGTGTTGGATTTTATCTACACATATTAGAGCTTTATTATTTAGAAAAACTTATTTCTATATGTTTTGGTTTATGATGTAAATAATTTTAAGTCTTTAATATATCAAGTATACATCTTTTAGTTTCATAAATAGATTTCATCAAAAGAAGTTTTACATATGTTATATGTATATAGGATTTCATCTATATACATTGATGGTTCAAATATGTTTAGAAAAACTTATATTGATGTATCTAGTCATGTGTTTAACTTTTATTTTTATCAAAACTTATTTTGGTATTTATTATCAAAAACTAGTATATATCATTTATCATATGATTAGATTCTGTCCATACACACTATACTTCAAATGTGTTTCAATATCTTATTTTTGTACTTATACAAGTTTATAGAAAAATCGAATTTCCATTTCAAAGTTTGAATTTTGAAAATATGATTTTTGATTTATGACTTAATTTTTTTACCTCAAAAATAGTTCATATGTTTGTAATATATGTTGATTTTTGATCACACATATTTGTATTTTAAGCATTTACATGAACTTATTTTGTGGAATTTATGAGATTTAATTGAATTTTTAAGGGGTTTAAAGTCCAAGTTTTTACCCCTTTTAATCCTGTTTTTGGGTTATTGTCGGCTGACCGATCGGTCGACTGAAGCATGGCTCAGTCGACCGAGCGGTCGACCGACGTGCGTAGAAACGTGCATAAGCTATAGCCCTTGGTCGGTCGACCGATCGGTCGACCATAGCAAGGCACGGTCGATCGATCGGTCGACTGACTGGAACTACCCAAGTCTCGGGTAGGGGCCGGTCGACCGAGCGTCGACCGACAGAGAATTAAATTTCTCTGTATTTGGGGGCGGTCGACAGACCGATCAACCGATAACCGTAACGGTCAAAAATTTGACCGTAGGTCGGTTGACCGAACGGTCGACTGCCAGGCCTATCGGGCCTGGGTTTAGCCTCTAACAACTAGTTTTCTAAACCCCTATAAATATGGGGTTTTGGGGCAGTTTTCAACAAAATATTCAAGAGCCAAAATTTCTATTTTCTACAGAGTTTTTAAAAAGTTTTCAAAACAAGTTTTTGAGCTTCAAATTACATATCTTTATTTTGTTTCAAAGTTTTGAAAAATAAAAATAAAACAAGTTTTGGGAATTATAGTTTTGTTCTTCATTTCTTCATCTATCAAGAAATTTTTCCCAAGAGTTTTCTTTATGTTTCTTTACCAAAAATTTTATGCACACTTGAGCTTTTCATTGCAAATCTGTCCTCTAGAATCTTGTTTGTAAGAGATTTTTGTTTGTCGTCTTTTGAGATCACCAACTTTTTTTGTGATCTTTATGATCACTAAGTTGTAATCTTTTCTCTTTACTTTATGCTTGGCTTAGTGCCTAACTTTTGTGTAGAGGTGTGTGAGAGTTGAAGTTGTGCACTCCTTATTTTGTAAGCTGTAATCTTTGGCAGAGGTCTCTTTGTGGAAGATCCTATAGTGGATAGTTGAAATCCTTCTGTGTGAAGGCAGGGACATAGAGCAGTGGCTCAAACCTCGAAACATATCATATTGTTTGCGTCAGGATCTTTTTCTCTCAACTCTCAACTCTCTTTATATCTTGCATTGCTATTCTTGCTCACACACACACACACACATGCTTGATATTGTTTGTGTGCTCACACTTGTGTTCAATCAAGAGAACTATTGAAGCACCTTAACTTTTAATTTAGAGGAGTCATGAAGAGCAGTTCCAGAGCTCTTCACAAGGAATTTGGACTCAATCTTGGTTACACATAGTGTGTGTTTAGCATTTAGTTTTAATTCTGCAATATTTATATTAGATTAGCATTACACCTATTCACCACCTCAAGGTGTACTTTCAATTGGTATCATAGCTAGCGCTCCTGATATTCGGTTTAACCATCTAAGAGTGATCCTTATTTGCTAATCTATATATTTGCTTTGCACATATATTAGTTTACACTCATGAATTATCTTGCACCACCCATGTTTGATGTCTCTAATATTGACATGTGAAAATTTAAGATGAGTGCATATTTAAGAGCATTAGGATTGCATGATTATCTTCCCACTACTAAAAGTTTTTATATTAGTAATGGCAAGTATATTGTGGGTAATGTGCATGCATTAATTGTACTTAGGCAATTACTAAGTAAAGATTATTTACCTATGATTTCTCATTGTAATTTGCTTTTACAGTGTGGAATACTTTGACCTCTCTCAAGGAACAAACTCAAACAATGTGGAGAGAGAACCCATAGTAGATGAGTCAAGCAAATTTGTCACATGGTCTAAGGAAATGACTCTCTTGAGGTAACTTCGGATACTCATCTTGATAATTTTGCTAGCACTTCTAATTATCATGATAGTAGTATGGATGCCCATGTTTGAATGAAGAGCTTTCCATGTTTTGTGAAAATTTGTTAGAAAAATACAAATTGTTAAAGAAAATGAGTTTAAAATGAAGAAAATGAGTTTTTGACTTTTAGGTTAGATTGTGTTTTGGAAGAAAAAGAGGGAATTTCAAATAAAAATGATTCTTTATCTTCAACACTTGATTTGGTTTTAAAAGAAAAGGTTCAGATTTCAAATGAAGGAGATTCTTTAAAAACTCAATTTGTCCTTATTTTAAAAGAAAATGAGTTATTGAAAAATAAAATTAAATTGGAAGTTGTTTTGAAAAAAATTATGTTTTGTCTTCAAAAACCTGATTTTGTTTTAAAAGAAAATGATTCTTTGAAAAATAAAATTGCTTTAATTTCAAAATAATTGGATTGTGTTTCAAAGAAAAATGTTTTTTTTGAAAAATGATTTTACTTCCCATCCTTGTCGTACTTATATTGCCTTACCTCTTAGTGTTAAGAATTGTATTTCTCTTGCATGCTCCACATCTTCTTCTCATATTAAAAATTATGTATGTATGTTGAAGAAGAGTGTTGATTATTTGGGCTCCACTTTGAGTCAATGTGCCATGAACCACGACAGATTGGATTCTATGTTTCAAAAAAAAAACATACTCCACATATGCGTGCACACCATTCATGGCATACACATGCTCATCATGCTCACACACATGATTCAATGTATACTAATGTGTATACTTGTATACATTGTGATTGAAAAAGCCACCTTAAAAAATTTTATTTTGATAGGCTAAATGTTTTAAATTTTGCAAGTAAGAATATTTGAGTTAGGAAAGGTGCTAACCC
This sequence comes from Agave tequilana, assembly GCA_038442645.1. Taxonomy (NCBI): domain Eukaryota; kingdom Viridiplantae; phylum Streptophyta; class Magnoliopsida; order Asparagales; family Asparagaceae; genus Agave; species Agave tequilana. Next base: position 13,080 of record JAVJIF010017830.1, read on the forward strand.
CCGGACCCAAAAAAGTTTGGGTACCAAAAATCACCCTTATTTTTTTTAACTTAGGTGTTGGCTCTCACAAGATGTGAGAGTATTGGTGCCTTGGTGGTGGATGCGTTTGAGCCAAATGGATACAACATTGAATGCATCACTATCAAGAAAGTTTTGATGGGAGGACCACCATGTTTTTGGAGACATAAAGATTAGTTGCCGATTTAGTAACTATATCTATTTTCATGTTTTGTTTATGTTTATATGCTTGTTTGATAGAATGATTTAGGCATATTATGTTGTTAATGCTCATTAGGATTAAATGCAATGCTCATTAGACTTGTGATATACATGTATAGCATTTGAGATACACCCATATTTATATGAACTTATATATTTATGTTCTCACTATAGTTTAGTTATTGTGTATATCCTAGTGTTAACAATACTTGCATTTGTGTTAATGATCATATTTGTTTATTTAGCATATTTTGGTGTTTTGTGTATATGATATTTTGATTACATATTTAGATGTAATTTTTGTTAAAACTTGTGCTTATACTTGTACAATTGTGAGTTACACTTAACTCTTCTGGTTGGGTGCTTTATTGCTCATGTTGTTGGCCTAAAGACCCTTCACCTTAGTTTTGATGATGACTAACTTATAAAGTTAAGTTACTAATGATCTTGTGTTTAATAAGTTTCAGATATTGATCAAGATCTTAGCAGTGTTTAGCTTCAACGAAGGAATTGAAATCAAGTTTGGAAGCTAACACATGTTGATTCAAGACCTCGCGCGTCAAGATCGCATCTAACACTCGGATGGGTCAAGCTCTTTGGATCAAGTTTGGATCGAGTCATCTTGAAGATGAAGATCACTAAGAAACCTTCGTTTAGGTTTGTTTAATTTAAAGTTTAGATCTTATGTATGGATAGATTAGACTTGATATGTTCAAGTATACACACAGAAAAGTTCAAAAGTTTATTGGTTTCAGTTTAACAGATTTGGATTTTCAAGTATATATCTTTTTAGTTTCATGAATAGATAGAATCAAAAAAAGTTTTACATGATTTAATATATATTGGATTTCATCCATATACATCTATGCTAGATTGTTTAGAAAAACTTATTTTGATGATTCTATTTCATGTGTTTTAAGTTTTATTTTTTATCAAAACTTATGTTTTGAATTTAATGTCAGAAATATTGATATATCATTTATATATGTGTTAGATTCTATTCATACACACTATATTTCATATGTGTTTCAAATATCATGTTTTTTGTATTTATACAAGTTTAAATAAAAATTATATTTTCCTTTAAAAGTTTAGTTTTTGGAAATATCGTTTTTGGTTTAAAGCTTAATTTTCATGCCTCAAATATAGTTCAAATAGTTTGTAATATGTGTTGATTTTTAGTCACACATATTTGTACTTCAAATATATGCATGAACCTATTTTTGTGGATTTTATGGAGTTTTATTGGGATTTTATAGGGATTTAACAATTTAGATTTCAAACCCTAGATCCTGGTCTGTGTCTGCTGGCAGTCGACCGATGTGCACAGAGACGTGCACACAACTTTGGCCTTGGGTCAGTCGACCACATGGTCGACCAATCCAGAAAGCTTGCTTTCTGGATCTGGCCCCGGTCGACCAACCAGAGAGTTTACTCTCTGGTTTTAGCCTCGGTCGACCGGCGGTCGACTGCTGGCAAGTTAGCCTTGGGACGGTCGACCGGTAACCCAAATGTCAGAAATTTGACCGTTGGCTGGTCAACCGGGTAGTCGACCGGCAGATCATTTTTGATCTGTTTTGGACCCCAACAGTTAACTTTTTAAAAATGGGTCTTTGAGGCCAGTTTTCAATAAGATTTTTGAGCGCAAAATTTTCCCACTTCTTAAGTGTTTTCAGCAAGCTTTCAAAACAAGTTTTAGTGCTAAAAATTTCTATCTTTATTTTCTTTCAAAGTTTTTGAAAAATCAAAGAAAATCAAATCTTTGGGAATTATAATTTTGTTCTTCATTTCTCTATCAATTTAAAAGTTTTTCCCAAGAGTTTTTCTTTGTGTTTTCTTTTCAAAAATTTTGTTTTCTTACATACTTGAGCTATCATCTCAAATCTATTTTTAGTAGCTTTGGATTGTGAGAAAATTGTTTGTGATCCTTTGAGATTACCAAGAGAGTGTTTGTGATCATTGGATCACTAAGTTTTATCTTTTTTTTACTTTGTGCTTGGCTTAGTGTCCACCTCTTGTGTAGAGATTTGTGTTTGACAGAGTTAAATTGTATACTCCCGGTTGTAATTGTAATTTCTCGGTGGAGGTCCCTTTGTAGAAGGTCCTGTGTAGACATAGTGAAAATCCTTCTATGTGAAAGCGGGAACTTAGAGCAGTGGCTCGAATCTCGAAACATATCCTTGTGTTTGTATTTGATCTACTTTCTCTCAACTTTCATCTCTCTTATATCTTGCATTGCTTTATATTGTTCATATTCATGTATATGCTTGATATAATTTATGTGCTCACTCTTGTGTTGAATTAAGAGAGCATTTAAAGCACCTCAACTCTTAATTTAGAGGAATCTAGAGGAGTAATTTCAGAGCCCTTCACGAAAAATTCAGACCCACTCTTGATTACACATAGTGGGTTATCAATTAGTTTTTAAATTTCATATCATTTGTCCTAGATTAGCTTGTACACCTATTCACCTCCCCTCTAGGTGTACTTTCACATGTGTACTCATTAGATGAACTCGTATAACCTAGTTTTAATGATTCTTACATCTATACTTTACTCTTTTTTTTTGTTTTTATTTCACCTTTGTACATATTTTCTTGAAATTATTTAGCTTCATGTATATGTAAATTTTATTTAAAACTATATAATATACATGTTCTATCCTTGAGTCACTTTCTTTATATGCCATGTATTATTTTATAAACTTAATTCATATTTGGGATAAATATGTATGCGTTAGTTTAGATTAAAACATACATATGCCTTGAAGCTTGTTTAATTTTTGATAAAATAGAATTTTTATATTTTATGATTTCATATTTATTAAAAGGAATCCCATGTGTTTTGATTAAACTTCATTAAATTATTTTCATGATTATGTTTATTACATGATTCTTGTGCACTCTATATTTTGTATTTACTCATGATTTTAGTTTCATGAGCTCATATGTGCTTCATAGCTATTTGAGTGTTAATTTTTGTGTAATTTTCATATTTTCATAAATATATTTATGTTTTATTTCTTACTTGAAGGATTTTGTACTAGCTTTTAAATTTACTTAAAAACTAGTTCATTCTTTTTCAATTGGTAGAGTTTTAAACATATATTACACTATTTTCAAAACTTTATTTTTGAAAACTTCTTCCCTACAAGGGAAGTTGGTTGGGCGATCATGTCTTGTGTGCCTTAATGAGTATATATTTTTACACATGCGCATGATAGGGTGGATATTATGAGTTATTCATGATTTCAATAATATTTCATTTTTGTATAATCATGTTTTCTTATGTATGTATGCATTATATCTCAATTGGTATCATATTTCAATTGCTCTATCATACATACATATATATGATTTTTTTTGCTAAATCAAAATATTTATACATATAAGTTTTATAGCACAAATTGTTTTATGCTAAGCTTGATTTAGTGCTAAATATTAATTGGTATCTTTTACAAGCTTACGCATTGATTTTATTTGTATTTCAAAAAGGGGGAAAAAATTCTTAATTTTATATTCAATTGGTATATCATATATTTTCAATCAGTATCTTACTCTCACTCTTTTGAGAAAAATATTTTGTTTTAGAAAATAATTTTATTTTTTATTGGTACAAAATTTGTTTTTATTGGTTTTTAAAATTTATTTTGACATGTATTGTTTATATGCAAGGGGAGCTTAACATCTCCTTTATATATAAATTTATGATGAGTGTAGTACATAAAGAAGAGTTTGACATCTTTTTTGTATATGGTACACGTGTGTAGGGGGAGCTTAATATCTCTAACTATACATTTTATATTATGCTTATTGGGTTACGGTTTAGTCATCCCTTTCTTTATGTAATGCATATATTCAGGAGGAGTTCCTACTAGTCTCTTCTCTTCATGGATATATATTGCATATACATATTGGTCTATTGCCCCTTTGTTGATTATTGACAAAAAAGGGGAGAAAGATTAGTTTATATATGCATGTTTATAGTTTTATTGTATATATTTTGATTTGATATCATGTTTTGATTTTGATATCTAGAGTTTGTATGCATATTCATTCTATTAGATGGTTTATTGGTATCAAGAGGTTATATTGGTTCATTGGTACAAAGAGCTCATATTGCATTTCATGTATATTCATTTGATATTATAATTTTAATCGGTATGGCATATTTTCAATTGTTCAATTGGTATCAAGAGCATTGGTATCAAAAACTTACATTGTATACTTATTTGAAAGTAGTATCAAGATTTTGCATATATTTGGTACCTAGAGCTAATATTGTATATCTTTATGATTTTCATATTTGGTATTATGCGCTTACATTGCATTACTATTTGTTTTTACTGTTATGCATGAGTTAAGGGGGAGCTTCTATGAAGCTTATCTTTAATCCATGCATATATAACCTCATAAGTTTTGTCATCAAAAAGGGAAAGATTGTTGGCCTGAAGGTCTTTCACCCTAGTTTTGAGATGACTAACTTATGAAGTTATACTTCTAATGATCTTGTGTTTAATAAGTTTCAGATATAGGTCTATATGATTATTTGTTTTTAGCTTCTACAATAGACGTGAAGTCAAGTTTCGAAACTATCACGTGTTGATTTAAGAGCTCGCGCGTTAAGATCGCATCAAGTACTCAAGATGGAGTCTCACTTTTTGGATCACTTTTGGATCGAATCGTATTGAAGAAAAAGATCGACAAGAAGACTTGTATCTATCTTTGGTTAGTTTAGATCTTGTGCAAAGATAGAATAGTATTAAATTGCTTAAGTATACACACACAAGTTTATAGTTGTGGGTTCCAGTTTAACCGTTTCGTTTTAAAAGTTTAAGTTTACATGTTTATATCTACATAGAATAAATTTCATGGTTTTTATATGTATTGAATTTTATCTACACATATTAGAGATTTATTGTTTAGAAAAACTTATTTCTATGTGTTTTAGTTTATGATATATAAAATTTTAAGTCTTTAATATATTAAGTATACATCTTTTAGTTTCATGAATAGATTTCATCAAAAGAAGTTTTATGTAGTTTATATGTATATTGGATTTCATCAATATGCATTGATGGTTCAAATATGTTTAGAAAAACTTATTTTGATGTATTTAGTCATGTGTTTAAGTTTTATTTTTATCAAAACTTATTTTGATATTTATTGTCAAAATAAGTATATATCATTTATCATATATTTTGAATTTTATCCATACACACTATGTTTCAAATATGCTTCAATATCTTATTTTTATACTTTTACAAGTTTATAGAAAAATCAGATTTTCATTTCAAAGTTGATTTTGAAAAATACGATTTTTGGTTTATGCCTTAATTTCTTTATCTCAAAAATAGCTCACATGTTTGTAACATGTGTTGATTTTTGATCACACATATTTGTATTTTAAAGTATTTACGTGAACTTATTTTTGTGAAATTTATGGGATTTAATTGAATTTTAAAGGTGTTTAAAGTCCAAGTTTTTACCCCTTTTAATCCTGCTTTTGGTTGCTATTGGCTGACCGACTGGTCGACCGAAGTATAGCTTGGTCGATCGAGCGATTGACCGACGTGCAAAGAAATGTGCACAAGCCATAGCACTTGGCTCGATTGACCTTAGTAAGGCACGGTCGACCGATCGGTCGACCGACTGGCACTACCCAAGTCTCAGGTAGGGGCCAGTCAACCGAGCAGTTGACTGACAGAGAATAAAAATTCTCTGTGTTTGGGGAGGTCGACCGACAACAGTCAAAAATTTAATTTTTGGCCTGTCGACTGGATGGTCAACCGATAGGACTGTCTAGCCTGAGTTTAGCCTCCAACGGCTAGTTTTCTGAACCCTTATAAATATGAGATTTTGGGGCTAGCTTTCAACAAGATTTTCAAGAGCCAATATTTCTATCTTCTACAGAGCTTTTAACAAGTTTTCAAAACAATTTTTTGAGCTTCAAATTACATATCTTTATTTTGTTTCATAGTTTTGAAAAATCAAAAGAAAACAAGTTTTGGGAATTATAGTTTTGTTCTTCATTTCTTCATCTATCAAGATGTTTTTCCCAAGAGTTTTCTTTGTGTTTCTTTTTCAAAAACTCTGTACACTCACATACTTGAGTTTTTTTATTGCAAATCTATCCTCTAGGATCTTATTTGTGAGAGATTTTTGTTTGTGGTCTATTGAGATCAGCATGTGTTATTTGTGATCTTTGTGACACTAAGTTGTAATCTTTTCTCTTTGCTTTGTGCTTGGCTTAGTGCTTATCCTCTTGTGTATAGATGTGTGAAAGTTGGAGTTATGAACTCCTTATTTTGTTAGTTTTAATTCCTCGATGGAGGTCCCTTTGTAGAAGATCTGATAGTGGATAGTTGAAATCCTATGTGTGAAGGCAGGGACGTAGAGCAGTGGCTTGAACCTCAAAACATATCTTGGCGTTTGTGTTTGGATCTTTCTCTCAACTCTCTTATATCTTGCATTGTTATTCTTTCTCATATATATATATATATATATATATATATATATATATATATATATATATATATATATATATATATATATATATATATATATATATATGAGAAAAATGTATATCAGCCCGCGGGCTGAGAGTATTCTCTCAGCCTGCGGTGACGTGGCTCAATTTGTCACCTCACTGACTTGCGGCCCGCTTTTAGGTAGAAGTTAAATTACCAAATACCCCTTATGATAACTTTTTATTATTGTTTATTATTATTTTTCCCCCCTTTTATTTTTTGCCGCTCTTTATATGATATATATTACTTTTCACCCTATTTCCTGATCTCTTTTTGAAAGATCTAGTTTCACCTTTTCAGTCTACGATAAACTTTTTTCTGAAAATATAAAATCTTTTGAGATCAATTTTTTCCTGCAAAATATTTAATGTCGACGTCTGAGCAGTATACCGGCGATCTTAATATGGAAGATATTGCATCTGGTTCTACTTTCTCTCAGAATATTGAAAATCTTGAAGGGTTGACATCTCTGCATGCCGATCAACAGGTTTTAATTGTTTATATCTATTTTAAAAACAATTTCTTAAATATTTAATGTTTTCTCTTTAGACTATGAGGTACTGCGACCGTTTTAATATTCGGTCGCAATCTTATTTGAAAATAATCTCCGGCTGTGAATTCTTTTTTTCTAGGGTATGCGTCTTAGGTCGCAGTCTTTAGTAAGGAATAATATAGATTTATTCAGATACGGATAACTGCGACTTAGGTCATAGTCTTTAGTAAGGAGTAATATAGATTTCTTCACATGCGGATAACTGCGACTTAGATCGCAGTCTTTAGTAAGGAATAATATAGATTTATTCAGATACTGATTACTGCGACTTAGGTCGCAGTCTTCAATAAGGAGTATTATAGATTTCATGCCGTATGTGAAATCTTATTTTTATTTACTGCGACTTAGGTCGCAGTCTTTAGTAAGAAGTAATATAGATTTCTTCTCATACGGATAACTGCGACCTTGGTCGCAACAGCTGATAAGAAGTAAATTGTTTTCATCTCTTATGCGACCTTGGTTGCATTTATATAACTTATATTTTAGAATACAGTGATATCTAAAAAATATTTATATTTATTTAATTCGTGTAAATTCTTTTTGTAGGATATGAATGCACATGCAGAAATGTCTGGAAGCTCAGATAAGTTTATAGGGAAACAGTTCCTGTCGCATATGGAAGCATACAATTTCTACAATTGTTTTGCAAGGAATAGAGGTTTTAGCGTGAGAAGAAAAAGTACAGATAAGTCACGGAAGCCTCCTCATGAGATTATTTGCAGAAGATTTTGCTGCAACAAGGAAGGGCTGAAGAAGTTGTGTGACAAAAGACAAGAGGGGCTTACAGTGCATCGTCGAATTAACACTAGAGTATCTTGTCCTGCTGAGATGCATATCCGTCTTCGTTTATTTTTGGACTCAACTCGATATTGGGTTATCACAAAATTTGTTGATACTCATTCACATGAATTGTCTAGCCCGGATAAGGTACATCACCATTACTCTCACCAGACTCATCGTTCAACAATTAGCAGAACCATTATGAGCAATCTGGTTGATGTTGGAATGCGGCCTTCAAATATTTCCCGGGTTGTTAATGCAATGAGCCAGGGAGAAGGCTGTGAAGAAGTGCGCCCTCAACAAGTTATTGATTTCACTCGTCAACGTAGAAATAACTGCGGTCATGAGTTTATTACTATTATCAAATATTTTCAAGAGAAAGCCGAGACCGATCCAGAATTCTTCTTTTCAAGTGAAGTTGATAACGCGGGCACACTTAGAAGCATTTTTTGGGCTGATGGAAGAGCTATTTCCTCGTATCTGAGCTTCTGTGATGTGATCGTTTTTGACACCACATACAGGACTAATCAGTTGAGCTTGCCATTTGCTCCATTTACTGGAGTAAATCATCACCGGCAGTCAATTTTGTTCGGCTGTGCAATGCTTGCTGATGAGCAGAGGGATACTTTTGTTTGGTTATTCCAAAAATGGCTCAAGTGCATGCATGGAGTTGAACCGAAGCTGATTATTACTGATCAGGATGCGCAGATTGGTGAGGCCATCAAGATTGTTTTCCCGACGTCTCGGCACCGTTACTGTTTCTGGCATGTACGGAAACATATTGCCGAGCAACAAATTCCAATGGCTAACAAGTATGGAGAAGATATGATCTCCGATTTCCATGCTTGGTACACCTCCCGCGATATAAGCACTTGTGAGGAACGATGGCGTCTGATGAGTGAAAAATATCAGTTAGAAGAAGAAGATGGCAGTTGGTTGATGAAGATGTACAGGCTTCGTGGACAGTGGGTTAATGCATATCTCAAAGATGTTTTCTCTGCTGGAATGACAACCAGTCAGAGGTCCGAGAGTATTAATTCCTTCTTTGATGGTTTTGTTAACTCAAACACTAAACTAGTGGAATTTGTTCACCAATATGATAAAGCCGTTGCTCCCGTCGTGCATCTGAATCTCTTCAAGATTTTAGGGGTTTGAATTCTGTGCCCAATTGTACAACCAATCCATATGAGATACAGGTTTCGAAGTTGTATACACCGAAGATTTTTCAGTTATTCCAAAAGGAATGGGCAGTTGTAATGACGCTGTTTTCAGAAGAGGTGGAACAGGACAAACCTGGATCAACATATTTGGTTGGTAATTTTTCAGAATCAAAAGACAGTTGGGAAAAGGTCAGTTATGATAAGCGAGAGGAACTTCATGTTTCTTGCAGTTGCTCGTTATTTGAAACAGAGGGTATCCTATGTAGACATATTCTGTGTATTTTGTGGCGCAATCACGTTACACATATACCGGAATCATATATACTTCAGAGATGGAGGTTGGATGCTCGTTACAAAAACGTTGCAATTGAAAATGGCATGAGGCCTTTTCCCAGCCAAGGCACTCCACGGACGGCTAGATTGTGGACAGTTCGTTCAAAATTTAATGCAATTCTGGACATGGTCGCTGATTCTGATGAAAATATTTCAAAGTTGGAGGGAGTTTTGGAAAGTTTTGCCCAAAATACCACTAGAGAATACAGAGCAATGTCAGGAAATGATCATTCATCACATCCTAATACTGCCGTTGGTTCCAGTGGATCCGTTGTCATATTGCGAGATGGTGAAGAATTGAATATACGTGATCCAATTGGTCCTGTACCAACCAAGGGGAGACCTAGAGCTGCATCCAGGCTTAAGTCTGGTTTTGAAAATTCTATATATCAGAAGGAAGTTAAGCATCGAAGATGTGGTAACTGCCAAGAGCTGGGCCATTACAGGACTGGTTGTCCGTTAATGGTATATATTACATTAAACCTGTTAATCATTTTTTTTATAACGATTAATCTTTAAAATTCTTACTATTTATTTTTTTTATTGGCAGAAGAAGTAGGTTTGGGTTGCCTCCATCTCGAAGGAACAAAGACTTCAATTTTTTATGAAGTGCGACCAGGGTCGCACAGTGTAGAGAGATTAAGTCGCATTCTGACACTGGCGTGTAATTATAATCAGATTTATTATCATTCTTTGATTTCTACTGTATTATTTTTGTATGTACTTGTACTTTAAAGTTCTACTTTATAGTTTAATTTTTTTTGTACATAATGTAGTCAGAGATTTTGGTCGCAGTGTACATGATTAATTGCGACCAAGGGTCGCACTACATGTACTGCGACTTAGGTCGCAGTACGTTAGGTAGGTGTTTCCTTTATATTAACACGCATAGCGACCAAGGTCGCAGTATTGTTGTTGATTAAAACATTGCCGCCATCAACTGCGAACAAGGTCGCATTGTATTTTATTAAGACTTCGGCTATCAACTGTCGCAACCTTCTTTTTAAAATTTTGAGGTAGTGAAGACTTAAGTCGCAGTACGTTAGGTATGTGTTTCCTTAATATTAACACGCATAGCAACCAAGGTCGCAGTGTTATTGTTGATCAAAACATTGCCGCCATCAACTGCGACCAAAGTCGCATTGTATTTTACTAAGGCTGGGGCTATCAACTGCGACCAAAGTCGCAACCTTCTTTTTAGATTTTTGAGATGGTAAAGACTTAAGTCGCTGTACGTTAGGTAGGTGTTTCCTTTATATTAAAACGCATAGCGACGAAGGTCGCAGTGTTGTTGTTGATTAACACAATTACTGAAGGCATGTTTGTTTCTAACATCAGTACGCAATAGTAAAAGCCAAGTTCTAACAAATGAAGACTGTAAATAATCAATGGAACTTATAATAAATAAATGTATAGAAATGTGTATAAATTAAATCAATACAACAAAAAAATTATGCAATGAATTGCACTTGAAATATTTTTTACATTTATAAAAAAAAATTGTGGTATATCAATAATTTGTCAACTATCAGTCTTCATATTTCGTATGTCGTATAATGTCTATTTCTTCATCCCAACTCTTCTCTACATCTGCAAGTATCATGTATGCAAGCTCACTTCTTAGTTTCTGTACAGCATCAACCGTAACAGCATCAGCAGCTGATAGATGATAGCCAGACGCTATGCTTTCCATGTACTTGCATACATATATAGCGCAATCAACACTGAAATTTCCATAGAGCAATCATTAAATGAAATTACTTTTTGTACTAAAAAAAAGTAGAAAATATGAAATGAAATTACATGTCAAAAATTTATATACCTGTTTGATTGTTGGGGGCATTTTGCGTATTTTATTTTATTTTTTCTCATTTTTTTTTGGAATGAATCTCAAAAATCTCTAATAATCTTTCTTTCTGCAATGTCAATAGGAAAAAAAATTAGTATTAATCAAATTAATCAAAATATTAAATTTCAACTCACCATTATTCTTGCATCTCTTTGGTAAAGCTGTGTTATACTACTTTTTTTGTCAGCTGGGACCAAAGAGTTGTAAAAAATCCACTCTTCTGTGGTGCAATCGAATACCAGCAAGGTCCAGTGAAATCCCTGCTCGTGGTCACTATGTTTGTGATTAATCGGGAAGAACATGTACTGCACGTCAGCTGTCCAGTTTTTCAACAGCTTCTGCTTGATGAAATGACCTTCCAGATCTTCAATTTTATTTACAACACCGTGCTGCGGACAAGAAGAAAAAAATTTAAATCAAATTCAAAATGAATTTAAAATATAACAAAAAATTATAAACTGCGACCTTAGTCGCACTATATTATTTAGTCGCAGTATATGAGTTAGTAGCAGTACATTTTAATTATAAACTGCGACCTTGGTCGCAGCTCCGACCTTGGTCGCATGTCGCAGCTGTTACATTTTGTCGCAGTACCTGAGTTAGTAGCAATACATTTTAATTATAAACTGCGACCTTGGTCGCAGATCCGACCTTGGTCGCAGGTCGCAGCTGTTACATTTTGTCGCAGTACCTGAGTTAGTAGCAATACATTTTAATTATAAACTGCGACCTTGGTCGCAGCTCCGACCTTGGTCGAGGCTCCGACCTTGGTCGCAGGTCGCAGCTGTTACATTTTGTCGCAGTACCCGAGTTAGTAGCAATACATTTTAATTATAAACTGCGACCTTAGTCGCAGTACATGTGTTAGTAGCAGTACATTTTAATTATTCACTGCGACCTTAGTCGCAGTACATGATTTATGCCTACACAGAGATAGAGAATATTAGTAATCTGTTCCAGAGTTGATATTACATTAAACCGTAAAGGAGAAAGTAGATTTTTACCCAAGCTTCGCTTCGGAAGAATATGCTTTTTAATCCTTCTCTTTTCTCAAGATGCTGCATGTAGAAATGAATTACATTTGCATCTAAGTCTCTACTGAACATCAGGTCCTCAATGTCATTCCTTGAAATGATGATTGAATTATTGGTATCCTGATACGCAGTAGAACTGCAAGATATTCAAAACAAAGTTAGTAATTTAATTGTTCTTATATAAAGGTAGAACAGAAATTTTTTGATATGAATTAACTTACTCAGAGTAGGACTTGTCGAAGAAATGTTTTATAAGAGCTTGTTGATGGGGCTGCAGAATTCTGTATGATGTGGTTTCGGTCAATTCTGTCGATTTTGGCTCAGTGGAGGAAATCTCTTTGTCGCCGAAACCAGCGGTAGAACTCGCAGCCGCAGGCTGTGGAAGAGGATTTTCATTTTTTTTCTTCTTCTGTTTTGGATAAACAAAGTCGGAGTCATCGCGATCTCTTTCAGCGCGCTTTCGTTCTTTGACTCCCCTTTCTATTGTTCCTTTAGAGGTTTCCAAAACAGCTTCTTTTGAGGATTGCTTCTGAGGCGGAGTATGTTCTTGAATTTCTTCTTCAGAAGCTCTATCTCTTTGGATTTCTTGAGTCATTTGAGTTAGATTCAGAGAAAAACTTGGAATATCTTCCCCAGTAAAAATTAAAACAGACTCAGAACCCATGATTTTATCCTCTTCCAGTTTTTTCTTCTTCTCCTCTTCAGCCTGCTTCTCCATCTGCTCCTTCATTCTTTTGTTCTCCATCTGCGCCTTCCTCCTCTTCTTCTCATTCTCTTCCTCCTCCCTCCTCCTCCTCTCCTGCCCCTCCTCTTCCCTCCTCCTCTTCTCCTTCTCCTGCTCCTCCTTTTCCCTCCTCTTCTTCTCCTTCTCCTCTTCTTCCCTCATTCTCCTTTCATTCTCCTCCTCTTCCCTTCTTCTATTCTCCTTCTCCTTCTCCTCCACTTCTCTCCTCCTGTTCTCCTTTTCCTTCTCTTCTTCCCTCTTCTTCTCCTTCTCTTTCTCTTCCTCTTCCCTCTTCCTCCTTTCATTCTCCTCCTCTTCCCTTCTTCTATTCTCCTGTTGCCTTTTTTGGTTTTTCTTCTCTCTTTTTTCTCTTCTTTTTAATTTTAATTCAGCCTTGAGTTTTTTCTCAGTCTCCATATTTTCAATCTTTTTTTCAAGCTGAGAAACATAATCTCTCAAGAGCTGATTTGCAGACCTCAATCGTTTTATTTCTGCTGCTTGAACATCCGGTGGAGGTGGCAAATAACCTTCAAAAATTGGTTCTTGCTCACTCGTTTCAGCCGGTTCTGGCTCCTTTTCCGCCGGGATGTCAGCCTCATTACATGTATGGCCTCCTTCATCTCCTTCACTTTGACCTTCTTCTTCTTCTTTTTCTTCACCTTCATCTTCACCTTCATCTTCTGCTACTTCTTCTTCCTCATCCTCTTCCCCTTCAACAGGAAGGCCAACCATATTTTTTTCATCATTAGAGATGTTGGCCATTCGACTCAAAATCTGAAAATAAACAGAAAAAGGTAAGCTAAAAATAAAACAATGAAATAATGATACTGCGACCATGGTCGCAGTTTATTTATGAAATATTTTTGGATAATAATTCGACCATGGTCGCAGTATGTTTTGTCGTGCATAAATTTATCTGCCAAGACATGCAGCTCAACACTACGACCATGGTCGCATTTCTGTTGAAAAGGGTATTTTCAAGAGAATGCGACCATGGTCGCACATGATTTGTCAGGCATAAAACGAACTGCGAAAGTTGCAGCTCAATACTGCGACTATGGTCGCATTTTATTTGTACTACACATAAAAAGAAGTTTAACTTACAATATTGCTGTCAATCTTTTTTAGATCAACTTCAAGTAGAGATCTGCCAATATTTTGGAGGTCCCATCTTACTGCGCGTGGGGTTTTTTCCTCCAAACCAGACCTCTGCTCAAAAATAGGTGCCCTCTCACACAGCCAATACTGCAAAAATTAAAATTAAATTAGTTTCCACAAATTTTCTCAATTTATGGGTAAATTTCATACAATGTTGGCCAAATTTGAGATTTCTACTTACAGTAATTTGCACGGAGCATCCTTGCAGCTCGTACGTGGTTTGCCTGAAGATGTCCATTGAGTCAATCAGGAATTGCCAAACAGCTTTTGCCCAGCATATTCTCCTCATTAGTTGCATATTGGCAATCTGTTCCACAATATACCACGGCACCGTGCATTTACTGCCAGAGAAGAAAAGAGTGACCGACATGTATAGGATGACTAATGTGGTAAAGTCTTGAGCTGCAAGTCTATTTATGTCTCTTATAATTTCCTTCATAGACATTTGCTGCTCAGATTGTTCATCCTGTGTCACATCTAATATATCCCTCCTCCTTCTCTTGACAAGAAGATTATCCAAAGCATCTTCAATAGATACTTTTGTGATCTTCTTTATATTGGGGAAAAAATATTTTATAACCCCTCTATCTTTCAGCGTACATGTCTTATTCATCACAAAATCTACCCCATTGACAGGTAGACCAAAAGTAAGGGCAACATCCTCCACTGTTAACTCAATCTCTTTGCCCCCAATTGTAAAGATCCTTGTATTCCTGTCATACTGGTCTAAAATACGCAGTACGGTAACGTTTGATTTTAGAGCTTTCTCAGCCCCAAATTCTTCATTGTAGAACGCCATGAAGATTGGGCCAAATGGGGTATTCTTCATCGCCTCTATGAAATCAGGCTGTATGTACTTTTTAAATTTCTTCATTAACTGGCACATTGGTTTTATGCTTGATCTCAGAGGACGAACCTGTATCTGTTGTTTACCTACGTAGGAAGAAAAATTAAACACTTTAGACCAATGATTATTTAAAAATTATAAGGGAATAAAAAGCATATTTGTTTTTTAATAAACTGCGACCTCGGTCGCAGTCATGCATTGCGAAAAAAAACAACTAGAACCAGGACTACACTGCAATCTAGGGTCGCACTACATGTACTGCGACCAAGGTCGCACTGCGACCAAGGTCGCATAGGACTACAGTGCAATCAGAACAACTGCGACCAGGGCCAACACTGCGACCAAGGTCGCATAAGACTACAGTTCAAAAAGAAACAACTGCGACACAAGTTTGATAAAAACATTTATTTAAAATAAACTGCGACCTTGGTGAAGACTTGAGACTACAACTCTTATTTAAATAACTGCGACCCCATGTCGTCAGTATGTGAGAAAAAAAAAGTAAATTTCATATACTGCGACCTACGTCGCATTCATCTACAAGGAAAGGTAAAAAAAAAAAAAATTCCAAAGTCGCACAGATCTGAACTGCGACACAGTAAAAATAGAAGTAAATAATAAAAACTTTCAAAAAATAGGACCTTTATCGTCTAAAGTTTGAAAATTTCTTTCGTAATTGCGACCATGTTTCCAATATTTAAAAAAAATTTAAAAAAACATGCGACTTCAGAAATAAATCTTGAAAAAATTTAAAACTATTAAAATACACAAAACCCTAAAATTTTTTGAAAATATCAATTTTGTAGTACCTTTTTCGACGGATGATTTCTTAGGCGCCATCAGTTGCAAATATTTTTTTTCAAAAACGGATGAAATTTTTGAAGGAAAAGAACTAATTGGATCAGAACCGCCGGTTGAAGTTTTAGAGATGTAAATTTTTTTGGAAGACAATTTTTTTACAATAAGGTAAAAGGTTGTGATGGAGGGTATTTTCGGAAAATACAATGTTGAGGTGACTTGCATTTAATTGGGCGGGATTTTACAGGATTTTGTCCGCCAAATTTTTTAACAGATGTGGGGCGGTGATGTTGCCACGCCCGCAGGCTGAGAAAACTCTCTCAGCCCGCAGGCTGAGGTACAGTAAGCCCTATATATATATATATATATATATATATATATATATATATATATATATATATATATATATATATATATATATATATATATAGAGAAAAATGTATATCAGCCCGCGGGCTGAGAGAACTCTCTCAGCCTGCGCTGACGTGGCTCAATTTGCACCCCACTAACTTGCGGCCCGCTTATCGAAAGAAGTTAAATTACCAAATAGCCCTTATGAAAAGCTACTTTTTCGGTAAAAGACAGTGAATGCTGCTTCTTTAATTTTTTTATCTGATTTGATATTTAATGATTTTTAATATAGTCGCAGTACTTATGAGAACTGCTACCACGGTCGCAGTCTTTTCTAAGGACTGCTACCAAGGTCGCAGTCTTTTTCTGAGGACTGCTACCAAGGTCGCAGTGTTTTTATGAGAACTGCTACCACGGTCGCAGTCTTTTTCTGAGGACTGCTACCAAGGTCGCAGTCTTTTTCTGAGGACTGCTACTAAGGTCGCAGTCTTTTTCTGAGGACTGCTACCACGGTCGCAGTGTTTTTATGAGAACTGCTACCACGGTCGCAGTCTTTTCTAAGGACTGCTACCATGGTCGCAGTCTTTTTCTGAGGACTGCTACCAAGGTCGCAGTCTTTTTCTGAGGACTGCTACCAAGGTCTGCTACCAAGGTCGCAGTCTTTTTCTGAGGACTGCTACCAAGGTCGGTAAAAAGTTGTGAGGGAGGGTATTTTTGGAAATTACAATGTTGAGGTGACTGGCATTAAATTGGGCGGGATTTTACAGGATTTTGCCCGCCAAAATTATTACAGATGTGGGGCGGTGATGTTGCCACGCCCGCAGGCTGAGAAAACTCTCTCAGCCCGCGGGCTGAGGTACAGTAAGCCCATATATATATATATATATATATATATATATATATATATATATATATATATATATATATATATATATATATATATATATATATATAGGGATCTGTACCTCAGCCGACAGCTGAGAGAGACTCTCTCAGCTGGCGCCTCGTGGCTTAATTTTAACCACAATTTCGGGTGCTGGTACCATAGTCGCAGTTTTATATGATGACTGTGATTAAGTCGCAGTGTTTTTATGAGGACTACAGAGATGATCGCAGTCTTTTCTAAGGACTACGATCAAGGTCACAGTCTTTCTCTGAAGACTGCGACTAAGGTCGCAGTCTTTTTCTAAGGACTGCTATCATGGTCACAGTCCTAATTACACTGAAAATATAATATTTTTAGGACTGTGATCATGTTACAGTGGATTGGGACCATGTTGCAGTAAGTTTGTGACCATTTTAAAGTGACAACTGAGAGAGTCTCTCTCAACTGTCAGCTGAGATACATTTCACACACACACACACACATATCAATACATGCTTCATATTGTTTGTGTACTCACACTTATATTCAATCAAGAGAGGTATTAAAGCACCTCAACTCTTAGTTCAGAGGAATCGTGAGGAGACGTTCCAAAGCCCTTCACAGGGAATTCAGACTCACTCTTGGTTACCATAGTGTGTGTTTAGCATTTAGTTTTAATTCCGCATTATTTGTATTAGATTAGCACTACACCTATTCACTCCCCTCTAGGTGTACTTTAACAAGGCTCATCCCCAGTTGGACAACTATCGTCTAGAAGGTTCATCCTCAACCAGGCAACTGGCAGGCTCATCCCCAATCGTGTAACTACCGTCTGGAAGGTTCATCCCAGATTAGGTTACTGTCTTTGTTTGTACATTCTGAGGAGGGAAGCCCCCACTCGAGAACATAGAACAAACATCTATCTCTGGGTTTCTAAGGTTCATCGGCAATTTAGCAACTGCCCACCCAGCTCTGTAGCTGAGAGCTCACCTCATTCAGAATCCTCTGCTTGTGTGTTCTGATGGAAGGTTCTTACTCGAGAATAGTAAACACAAATGTCTGCCTCCGGGATCCCCTCGGCTCGACCCTCCAAATCAGGTAGCCATCCAAACGAACCAGTCGACCATCGGAGCTGAGGTTCTCACTTCACTCGGAGTTCGTCTGTACACTCAGAGATAAAGTCACCGTCTGGAGACAGTAACACAGATACATCTCATCCTTGCCATCCAGAAGTCAGGCCTTAAACGGGGTATGATTATTCCACAATCCAAATAAGGCAAACTTTAAATATAACTCAGTCATTTCTATTACAAAGTACATGTCATTGTATTTTATTACATTTTATTAAGTTTTATTATGTCGTTACATCTAACAAATAGAATACACAAAATTCATTTACATCCCTGTGTTTATATTTTTGAAAAAGAAATACAAGAGATCTAGAAATTATTTCGCCACCGTTGGCAGACCCAGATACAAAAACAATGAAGATTTGTTCATCGAGGAGATCTCCCGAATGAAGTTAACCGCCAAGGCTCCTGAGCAAGCAAGCATATGGCTCGACAGCAGCTCACATACCTCTAACACAGCCAGACCAGCTGCTCACCACGACGGTCCCCAAGAAGCCCTCCAAGAGCAAGAAAACAATGTCCGACCAGACAGACTCCGGCAAGAGACCCCAGAAGGAGATAGTAGCACTTCTCCACTTTGGTATTCTGATGAAGAGGTCCAGGCTCTCAGATGAGAAGCAATTCACCAGCACACTCGACCAAAGAGCTCTCTCTTTCTTCCTCGTGCACCTCATATGGAGGGAGGGTCGATCCCAAAGATCAATCCTCACCTATTAAAAATCTTGTGAATTGGAACTAGATCATTAGCTCCAATCAAAGCACGCTAAGAAGAAATCGCCCCAGGCGATGGAGCCTTATCACAACAACTAATGTATTGTGACAGGCTTATCACAACGACTAACATATTGCGCCAACCAAACTCCCGAACAACGAGAGCTCAACCACCATCTTCTTCCTTTCCCTTTCCTTTCTCCATCTGGTGAAGAGGAGAAAAAGATCTATGACAACCCAGAAAAGCAACAATAGAGGAATACAGAGGTTTCTTAGAGGAAATATCAAAGTTTACTTCCACCCAAAGGATCCTATAAATATAGATGGACGCGGAGGAACCAAACAGTCTCCAATTCAAATTTCCCATCCCTGAAAAGTCGATTCACCTCCCAAGATCTTCGGTCAACCGAGGAGGCATAATATCAACCACTGCAACCATATAATCTCAGTCATCACGATACCAGGATTTGAAGAGTCTCCATACAAATTTCAAGAAAATCAACCGATCGGCATGCCAGCTGTCAACCAGTAGAACGATCTCCAAGTCAATTCAGATAATCCGCATTTAGTTTCGAGATCCTCCTCTACCCACAAGAATCAAGACAAAAAGATCTCCTACCAACTCCATTCTTCCAACTTCTCTTTCGCTGGCTCTGATAAGCGAAAGAGCGGGGGGCATATGCAGTAGTCAAAAATTAATCCTCGCAAGATGACAGCACGTGTCCAAGTAACCAGGAGACTCCCTTACTCCATATCCTCTCGAAGCCAATTTGGTCCACACTCGAGTCACTCTTCGCCCCAAGGATACTTCCGTCCTGGCAGTTCTGATGCTCTAAGTCATCCTGAAGCTTCCTCCATTCCCAAGACTTCAATTCCACAGAAGGCAACCATGGCAATAAATCATCTCTAATTTTTGCCGACCGTTACACAACCTAAGTTCCCCCTACGTTCATAACATGTAACGCCTCCAGCAACGGTAATTACGGATAGAAGCAGATTTTCTTACATACAATCACAACAATCAAGCGCCAGTAATCAAGCCATTTTAACAAATCAACATGTGCAGATGATGTTGTGAGGATCATGCCCATACCATCCGCTTCCAAGCACAGAGAACTGTCAAACATAAATATACTTTCTCCTCAAACGAGAGAGGGGATTTTGAATCTTCTTTTCTTTCAATTAATCCCAACACTGAGACTTTGGCAAACAATTCTTATAATTCCTGTAACCTACGAATTATAGTGGATTCTACTCCTCCTCCCTGTTGTTTCTCCCAATTAAGGGTTTTCATATAAATATCATATGTCTCTCTTTCTTGTTCTGTGCATTATCTTATCTCACACGCACCCCCACTCCTTAATCTCGCTTGCGGTATAGATCGACCGTTCGATCACTCGTGGTGGAAAATCTCCACCACACCGGTTATAGTGAAATTTCTCCATAGGAGTTGGAGACGTAGATCAAGTTGATCTAACCTCAAAATATTTTCTTGTGTTTGCGGAGTTTCATTTTTCTCAACTTTATCTCCCTTATAATTTTGTTTATTATTGCTTATTGTTGATTATAATTTTAATTGTTGTAATTATTTTAAATTTTCACATAATTGATTTGCATCACCTAATCACCCCTGGTGATTTTCACATTTTACCTTTATATTTTTCTCAGTGTTGTTTCTTGACTTTTTCCAATTCCATTGTGCATATTTTTTTTAATTCTTTCATTGCTTTTTTTGTTCAGGTTATTTTTAATTTTTTTCTATATTTGTTTTCTATTTTAAATTTTCTTTTTCCCCGAATGTTATTCTACTTTTTAGTTAATATTTTGAAATTTTTTATTTTATTCTTACTTATTCTTCTACTTCATTTCTTTTTCCTTTTATTTTTAATTTCATATTTTTTATTTTTATTCTAATTCTGTTCCAGTTTTTTATTCTTTCTTTTCCTTTTAAAATATTTTTTTCTTTCCTTTTCCCTTTTTTTAAATTTTTCACTGAATATTATTTCCCTCTTATTCAATTATCTCTTCTTTATTTTGTTGAAAATAGATATATCCTATGTTGAATAGATATTTATAAATTTTCTAAACAAATAATTCAAAAAAAATATTAAATAGATATCTACATCAAATTAGAGATTAAAAAAGAAAGATTTCACGTGCACTGTACGTGAGCTTTTTCAGTAATTACATAATAAGAAAATTTCTATTCCTAATTCAATTAGTGTACATGATCCTAATTCTTATATTATTCTTTAGCAACCAGTAGATCGTAGACCTTTATGTTGGAGACTAATATTTCTCAATCCTTATTTTGGCACGCCATGAGATCACACACTGAGCACACAAATAAAGATAAAAAAACACACAGATTAAAAAACCGCAATTTTATATGATTCGAATGACCAACTCCCGCCTACTCTATGGGGGCACAATAGGAGAAGTCCACTATGAACTAAGGAATACAAGAATTAGAAGAGGCGTCATTCATCTCTGAACCAAGCACCATCTCTTTCTCATGTAACTCACATTTTTCTATCTTTTCAAAATCCACCAACAAGCTCACTTTTTGCACTCAAAATATACTTATCTAGCATTATATTACTAAATTACACCATCTTGTTTTTATTTTATTTTTTTGTTTGAATATTAGATCGTAGTCAAATGTGAACTTGAGATTCCCCGTGACTCACTCCCACCCTTTAATTACTACAGAGTCGGACTTCAGTATCGAACATTTTTGATTTGAAAGCAAGTTGGAGTGGAGCTGAGAAGATTATCTAAAAAATTTATATAAAAAAGTCACAGAAATCGTAAATGGAAAAAAAAAAAAAAAATTCTAAAATCCATGCACCCGCGCCTATCCATCCTAGGTAATTCAGATCAGCTGAAACGTATTTAAAATTTCATCATATATATCAAAAGGCTAGAAAAATTCTACAAAGGCCCCTCTAAATTTTATTCATCAATCAGGCAATACAACAAGAGCCAAAATCACAGAGTTATCTTAAACAGATTCTCATACATGAAAGAGTAGAAGATGATGATGGTGATGATCCATTAATACGCAAATACAATATCACCCACTGTCACTTGCTTCCCCTTCATTTCCCTCCCCCACAACCAGTACCAGTATTGTTGCAGTTGGCGCCTCCGCCTCCGCCTCCTTCTGTGCTGCCTGCATAACCGACATAATATGTCACGTTCGGTGTTGGGTTGGTCTTCTTCTTGCGGTCACCAAACCCAAATATGAGAGCCTTCCAGATCCCTGCCACCACGCAAAGCAGCATCAGCAAAGTGCCTGCAAAGAACTGTGACACTGCTGAACCCATGACATAGCCATCTCCAAGTACTACTCCTAATGCTCTTGCCATTAATTATCTTTGATATCCAGTGGAGGAGATGAGACAGTGCTCTATATATGTATGATATATCAGACTACCGAAGGTCAAAACCTGCCGCCAGGGAAGCTTCCAGGTACCATCCTTGAGAGGGATGTTATTTTTTTTTTATGTGATGGGACAAGCTGTCAAGGTGCTTTTTTTTAATGTTTAGTCTTCCTTTTGTTCTCACTTTAGTTTGGAAAATACTTCGGGCCTGTTTGGTACTTGGAAAGCAAAGTTGTGTCAGAATTTAGGTGGGAAGTTTTTTTTTTCCCCCTTCATGTCCTTTTTTTTATTTGTTAGGAGGAAAATAGAGTGGAAAGATGATAGTTCAGCTTCTTTTTATCATCACTCTTGTTTGGTTGGTAAGAAAACACAACAAAGAAACTATTTCGATGATAGAAAAATCTAAGAAATCAAAAACACGGAAAATAAACTTTTGAAATCAGAATGTGTGGAGAATTGGTTCTCAATGTGTCATGTAGCTCAGGGCTAACGGGTCGTGTCCATGAAGAGGAATGCGATAGAAGCATTTCGGTAGTTTTCTAAAATCAAGTTATTTCTCTGCTTTGAAAACATAATTAAAAACAAAGAAAAGAAATAGGATTGAATTGTTGGTATTGGAAAGAAAGAAATGAGAAACAAGGAAACAGAGAAAATCACGGAAACTCACTAAATAAAAATGCGGCTAAGTAAAAGAGAAGATTAGAGTAAATGCCATTGAAAACGAAAGCATACAAAACGAGTAGAGTATTCAAGAAGAGAAGCTCATGGCTATCTAAACATCAAAACACCATTAACATACTAATCCTTGGATGACTTGTGTCTCATATTGAATCTTTGGCAAGTGATACACCTTGGATCTTCAAGAACATCAAGTGTTGCTCACGAGATGGAGTGAGCTTTTACACTTTGTGAATGATTGCCTAAAGTTGGACATAGGCTCTTGATTATTATCCAAGTATAGAACATAAGTTTGATGATTTCATCATAATTTTTGCATAACAAGGCAAGTAGATTCATTAACCCATCAAAACTATAAAAGAGCTAGCATGAGGTAAGAGACTGTATCACTAAATTTGTTGGTAAAAATTAGAGTTAGCACCCATCTTCATGATCCATCAAAGGCTCTTGCAAAAATTGCAAGACACTAAACATGAGGCGTACATGAATCAATTGGGTCAATCACACAATATAATTAAAAGTTAGCACTCATCTTCATGGAAAGTCAAGAGTTCTTGCAAGAACACAAGACTACAAGTGATGCATCTAAGAATCATATGAGTTACAATCATCCAAGGGGTTAGTAGTCAATGATGTTAGTGACTAGCTAGTCATGAAATATAAAGTTAGCTATCCATATTAAAAGAGTAGACACAATGTAAGAAGAAAGTTAAACTACAACTAGCAAGCATGTAAAGATTTGAAACAAGTAGAAGAGAAATTGTAGAGCAAAGGTGATATCTTTATCTTGATTCTCACTCTCAATTACAGAATAACCTCTCTCTCTCTCTCTCTCTCTCTCTCTCTCTCTCTCTCTCTCTCTCTCTCTCTCTGGATCTAAAGCTAGAAGAAAAATGAAAGAATATACGAGAGAAAATTCTAAACTAACAAGAAAAATCCTAGCTGGGCTCTGGTCTCACATCCCCCTCTCTCGGTTCCTGGTGCTCTTTATATAGGCATCAGTGACTTGAGCCCCAAGAAACGAAGCCACGCATCAAAATCAGAGCCATGAGGCCTGATCCTACCGCGCTTGCGCGGCAAGATCAGGGCCATTGGCTCTTTTGGGACACACACTCCGCTGGTTGAGAGAAGCTTCCAAATTTATTGATTTCTGTTATTTTTCACGTAGCTCCTGCAGATTGGGCTCTCAATTCAAACTTCAAATTGGTGTCTATTTTTGGGCTTCTAGAAATAACTTGGACTTTAAGAAATCTTCAAAAAATTACCTAAAATAGATATTTTCAGCCTATTTTCTCCATTTTCCCCTTATTCCAGTGTAACTTGCACACATGAGACAGAATCAGGTTAATAGCAGAGTTTTATTGTAAAATAGAAAAAATGTGATATAAAATATGCAGAATCGATAAATAATCAAAAGCCAAAATGAGCCACACAATCAAAGATAAAATAGTCCCCCATCAAGATATAGTCACTCCCATTACAAAAGTGGTATAATTACCATCAATATAACAGGACAGAGGAAAAGAGAGGAAAAATATTTTTCTGGGCTAAAAAAGTGAACAACCAAAAAACCAGAAGCCAACCAAGAGCCTAACAGCCAATATAGCATCAAGCAAGCAGCCAACGTAGCAGCAAGCAATCAGGCAACATAGAGGATACTAACCAGCTAAAAGAACATGAAGACAACTAGCCAACATGTATGCATTCACGTAGCCAGAGAGAGGCAAACAAGCATCCAACATAGAGGCAATGAAGTAGGGCAAAGAGCAGCAAGCCAACTACCCAACAAAGCAGTAATCAAGCAGCCAACAAAGTGGCAAGCAAGCAGGCAATATAGAGGCAATCAATCAGCCAACAAAATTTCAAAACCAAACAAATTTAATTAATAAAGCATAGAGTTGGAAGATTATACCATATTCACCCAGAATCGTGATAGCTACCCAACAAGCGAACTGCCACTGCAACAATAACAATAACATAAGCTAGGTGATGATGAAAACAAAGCTGAATCACCCTCATTTCAAACCATTTTCCCGGCTAACAAACAAGAAAAATAACAATAAAGGAAAACTGCTTATCTGTAACCCGAGGCGGCGACGACTACCTCAAAAGAAGAAACTCATTCACGACATTCATAAACATTCTCAAATCCAAATGCAAAAAAATGAAAATTAAATAGAAGGATCAGATTTACATCACAGCCTAGCACAAATTCCACAAATTGTCCACTCACCAACGACAACCCCAGAGAGCACCACCCAAAAGTTCATCTCGCCTTCCCACTGCAATTGAAGCCCACAATCATTTGCCCCAACTTTACCTTGTAATTACAGTGTCCAGCATGGGAGGTGGGAAGACAGGCGACGGCGAAGAGGATAGCACGACGACGAGGATAGCATGGTGTTTTCAAAAATCAGGGTGTTGTCTCTCTCTCTAGGGAACCTCTGCGCCACCAACGAGAGCACGATGAGGACAAAATCACAACGACGACAGAACGCACGACGGTGAGATCGAGGGTCTAAGAGATGGACAGCCACAGTCTCAAGTCAGTGACACATGGATCTTAGCGGCGGAAGAGAACGAAAAGGAAAGACAGTCGGCGGGAGAGGAGAGATTAGCGATGAGAGAGAGAGAGAGAGAGAGGAAAGTTGAAGCAGGAATTACGGATTGAGGGTGTGAGAAAGAGATATGGACAGCCTTGCGGCAGGAACAGGGAGATCATCACCGGGAGAGACAGAGAGGGGAGGGTCAGCGGCGAGAATGGAGAGATCATCGTTAACCCTAATAGATCGAGAGATGGAAGTTGAGGCGGTGGGAGAACTCCATTAACCCTAATAAATCGCAATTAGGGTGTGAGAGAGGGAGGGGAAGGACTCACGGTGGGAGGAAGAAGAGCAGCGTGATTAGTCTACGATATTGCATTATTACATCACATTTTCCTACCAATTTATTAATAAAATAACGCTTCTCACCTGTGTTTTGGTCTATTTTGCAGATAATCAAGAGTCTAAGGGTAAAGGAGTAATAAAAGCCTAATTAAACTCAATTTTAGGTAATTAAATCTCATTTCTTGAAGAGCAAGCTAGAGAGCTTCTAGAAGATATATTGGATCCAGAAAGTGGGGATAAATCTGAAGAAACCCGGATCCAATTCACCCAAAATCGGAGATAATTAGAAGTTCCTCGCAGCTGGCCGAAACTACGGACCAAAACTAGGGACCTAAGTCCCTGGTATTGCTGCAAAAATGCAGCAACTGACGAGCAATCGCGGCATTTTGGTGGGCCCACATGTCGATCTTCGACGCATGGCCTCGTCTCCCTTCCAGACTCTTCTTCTGCCTATAAATACTGCAAGTTTGGGCGAGAAATGGGAGAAGAGGGTTGTAGGCTAGGTTTTCTCTCTCTTCTAGTTGTAGAATAGAATTTTCTACTTCTTTTCTTTTGTATTTTCATTTTATTTTTAGATCTTGTAGTAGGGCTGAGTTGATTCTGGAGAGAGGGGGGAGAGAGAGATATTGATATAATAGAGAGTGACAATCTATGTAAAGGTGTCTTCTTTCTTCTCTATTGTAATCTTCTCCATCTTCTACATGATGCTTAGCTAGTTTTTCTTTCATGGTAATCTAACTACTAACCACTAACTAGCTAACCACTTACTTGATAATTCACATGATCTAATAGCATCTATAAGGCCTTGCTCTTGCAAGAGTCATTGATGGCTCATGATGATGGATTCTAACATTCTAACATCTAACCACTAAAAACTAACTTGCAATATCTTCTTTATTTCATGCTCACCTCTACTTGGTTTTGATAATCTAATAGTAGCTTGCATTTTTATTGTGTGATTTGGATGTGTTTGAATGTGGAAGAGTAATCTTATGAGCCATACTTTGTATCGTCTCTTGAAGCTAAGGATTAATGATGGCCAAGGATCCATGTGAGATAACTATCACTAAGAGGTTAGTATGGTTAGTGGAGCAATTAGTAGTTAGTAGCCATGTGTTTTCTTTCATAATTTTTCTTCTTTTCTTTACTTCGTTTAAAAACAATTTCCAAAATCTTTTTATTATTTTCTTATTGATGTTTTAACCAACTTTTTAGTTCACCTTTATTTCATCTTCTTTTTGTTTTCAAACCCACTTCCTAAATCACTTCACTTTTCAATTCACCTTTATTTTATTATTGTGTTTTACCGATTTCACAACCACTTCTCTTTTGTTTTTACATCGCCAATTTCATCGTCTTCTCCACCTATTACTTCTGAATTTCTTTTCTTTTTCTTTTTTATTCTTTTATAAAGAAGAACTTATTACGGCCGACATGAATAAGAACCGTTAATACTTCTATCGCCTCCCGTCCCTGTGGATTCGACCCGTTGAGCCAATGCTATAACGGAAGTATCGAGGGAATATTAGAACACACACTTTTCACTGAATTTACAAAGCACACATTTTCAAGTGCTGGTTTTTACCCGATCACAGCAACGGTAGATGGTGAGAGGAGATGGCAGGAAGTGGGCGAGAGTCATAGAGCTTGTCACGATAGAGAGAGTAACTAACACTAATAGACCACGATCTAGGTGTGAAAAAGGGAGGGGAAGGGCTCAAGACCGGAGGAGGGAGAGCAGCGGTGGGAGAGGGGATGGCAGGCAGCGGGAGAGAGAGGGTAGTTGAAGTGGCAGGAGGGAGAGTAACCTTAAGGGAGAGAGAGGCAGCGAAATAGTTTTTTAGTTCTTATTGTCAGAGAATGAGACATTTTCTCTCCCCAACGGGAGGATAATTGACAACCCAAAAATTCTACGTTTGATTTCCTTGCAAACAAATACAAATCGGCAGGGTAAACCCGGTGGGGCCCAGTGAACAGTAGCGAAAAAAATCATTTTCACCCAGTTTCGGAGCAAATAAACACCCCTTAAACCAAGTGTGTTTCAGACAAAGTGTCAGCTTCTCTCCTAGGATCTTGACACGTGTCATTTAACTCCACGAGAACCCCCACCCCCCAAAAAACAAAGAAAAAAGAACAAAAAAGGGAAAACCTTTATAAGATTGTGATGCATGTCAGTCCAAATTAGTGATCACAGTGGTATTTTGAGACAAAAATCATATTGGGAATTCTTCTTGGAGGATCATGTTGGGTGCAATAATAGAACGCAACGTGTCTTGTGGTTGAATCTCGATGCACAATGATTACTCTCTAAATATACATATTTCATACCACATCTTCACATTTATAATATTAAATTCTATTAATAACAACTCTCTTGTATTTTTCTAAGTCCATGGCATGAAATGAAGAAGAAGCCTAAAAAGCCCATTTATTTGGTGATTTAAAGCCTATATATATAGCCATTGACTTTGGAAGGTGGTTCTGTCAAAACCAGGTGCCCATATCCAGAAACCAGGGGCTATAACTGACAGGGGGACAAACCAACAGCGTGTGCTAGAAGGCGCCGCGGTGCCAGTTCGGTAGCGAAAACACGGCCCTGGCCACGTTTTTGCAGCTGTACCATGGAGCCGCGCGTCGAGATTTGACGCGTGGCTCCGCACACTCTCTTTGGTGCCCCCTTTTGCCTATAAATACCCTGGAATTTTCAGAGCTCAGAGGAGAAGAGTTTTGAGGAGAGTTTTAGGTTTGTTCTTCTCCATGTATGTAATTTTTAGGGTAGTTTCTTCTCTTTAGGTTAGGTTGATTGTTCTTCTTCTTTCTCTTTTGTATTTTCATTTCTTGTAGATCTTATAATAGGGAAGAGAGTAGTACATAGGATGAAAGTAAGAGTGCTTATAATGGAAGGTGACACTCTATAAAAGGTTCTCTCTTTATCTCTACTTGTTTTCTTCTCTCTAACTCCTTTTACATACTTAGATAATTTTCTCTCATGGCAACTAACTATTAACCACTAACTTTCTTACTCCTTACTTGATAATCCACATGAATCTAATAGCCTCTACTTGGCCTTACTCTTGCAAGAGCCATTCATGGCTCATGATGATGAATTCTAATACTCTAACATCCTAACTCTCTAATAAACTTACATTACTTTATTTCATGCTTGCTCTTTTTTAGTTTTGACGGTTTAAGTGTAGCTTGCACTTGTTTGTTGAGTTTTGATGTGATGAGTTATCTTATGGGTCATGTTTTGAAATGCTCTTGAATCAAGGACTAGTGATGGCCAAGGATACATGCGAGGCAACTATCACTAAGAGGTTAGTATGGTTAGTGGAGTCATTAGTAGTTAGTAGCTATGAGTTTTTTTTCTTTTTACTTTATTTTAGATATATCTCAAAAATCAGAAATACATTCTTTTTAATGTTTCTATCTTTATTTTCACCGTACACTTCTCTTTTCATTCTTTGTTTTCTTTTCTTTTGATTCTTTGAAATATAGAAGAAACTCTAACACACACGTGAACATACCGTGAAAGCTTCTATCGCTTCCCGTCTCTGTCAATTCGACCCGTTTAGCCTCTATGCTATAACGAAAGTATTGAGTAAGCCAAAGTATGCACTTTTAACTCGTGATTTTAAAACATACACTTTTCGTGCACGGTTTTCTCCCGATCACACAACTTCAAACTCAACTAACTGAAAGAACATTAACATTGTTTCTCTCGCTCTCTCTCTCACACACATTTTTTCTCTCACAATCTATTTTTTTCTCTCTCTCATATCTGTTTCTCTTTCCATTCCCTCTCTCTGTAACACCTTGTTCGCGGAATACGTACTTAGATACATGTTCTGATTTTTTAATCGTATTCTTTCAATTTTCTCTCATATTTATTTTTATTTTATGATTATTTATATCATCGTTTGGTATATGGATCTGGATACCTGGGTTCAGAATCAACCCGAGTCTGAACTGGGGACTCGATCCCAGAGTATTGATCAATTTGACCTTTCTGATAGTCAGATTTGACCGGTTTCAGTTTTCAAACAATATTTTCTTATATTTTGAATTTTTCATGATTTTCTGGATTTTTTTTGAATTTATTGGAATTCAACCGGGTTTGTGTCGACCGGTATGCTGGCTGATTCCAGGATTTTTAATTTAAAAATGAGATTGAATTTCTAAAATCTGATTTCACCATGTGCCAATATAATATTTATTATTTACGTGAATTTTTTGGGATTGTTCCGAGTTACTTCATTTTCTAGGTTTTTCCAGTGTTTTCGATATTTTCCCAGATTCTGGAATTTTGCCCAGGTATTTTCCTTTATTTTTCTCTCTTTTCCTATTTTTCTCCTCCATTCATTCTTTTCCTTTTTTCCTTTCTTTTCTTTCCTCCAATTTTTCTCCACCACATAAACCCCCCCAAAATATCTTCTCCTCCCCCACTAATTCTCTATCCTCTCTTTCTCTTTCCAACCCAGACCCACGTTCGGGTCCAGACTCGAACGTGGTTCTTACCCAGCGCCTGGACGCGGGGCTCACCCCCATCTCCCCTTTAAAATTCTCTCAATCTCTCTTCCTTTCTCTAATTAACACTCACGCTCTCTAATCTCTCACCATCTCTCACTTTATCTCTCTCTTCTCTCCTCTAACTGAACCAGTGGCTCCTCCCTCTGCCGGTGATTAGTCTACAATTCTGCAATATTATATTATATTTTTCTACCGATTTATGAATAAAATATCATTTCTAACTGTGTTTTGGTCTATTTTGCAGATAATCAAGAGTCTAGGGGTAAAGAAGTAATAAGAGCTTAATTAAACCCATTTTCGAGTAATTAAATCCGGATTTCTTAGAGGCCAAGCTAGAGAGTTTCTGGAAGATACATTGAATCTAGACATTGGCGGGTGTCTGACAAGAATCTGGATAGAAATAACTGAATCTGAGCATATCTAGCAGGTCCCGAAGCGAGACGAATCCACGCACCAAACCAGGGACCTAAGTGTTGACTGATTTTTCCTGCACACAAAAATAAGGATATTAAATTTAGAAATAGTAGTGTGAGGTTCAGTTCTAATCCGCGGTAGCAAGGCTATGCGGGTCGTGATCCTCAAGGAGGGACTGCGATAGAAGCGTTAAGCAAGTTAATCTCTAAAATTTATCTTTTTAGTTAATTGTCACGAAGGTATTTACAAAGAAACGTGGTATTTACAATGAGTTGTGGAAAAGAATATTGGAGAGATGTGGATTTAATCTACGAAAAAGAAAAGAAAAGAAACAAAAGGAAAACTTATCTCTTTATTTGCTTGCCGTTTGAACCGTTGCGATGATTTCCCTTTTCTTGGAAGGCGTACAAGCACGGCTTATGGGATCGTCCGCCTTCTTAATCTACTCTACGAAATAAAACAACAAGCTATGAAGACTTGTTCATCGCCATGGGCCGTCGAGGTTCCTTCTTCGGCTAGGTAGTCTCAAAGCGTCAAGTTCTCACGGTTTGCAAGACATCAGAGAAGGAAACAATATAGAAAACAAGATCAAAGAGAACAAGAACACAACATAAAATAGAAGAGATGAACAAATAAACATAACAAAAACAAACCTTTGAATGGATTTCATTAACAATTGAAGAAGAGTTGGCTTACACCGCTGTCACCTCAGTACAAGCATGGACTCTTTCCTCCATGAAAGCTTCCTCCACTCTCAGAATTTACAAAAAGAAAATAAAAATATAAAGTGGAAAAAATCCTAAAAATCCTAACTTTGGCCCTTGGCTCGCCTCTGGCCGCTCTGTACGTTGCAATGCAGGTGATATTTATAGGGCAGAAGACCACAGAGTCCTGGATAAACATCACCACCAAAACTGGTCCAAGGATAAGATCATATTGCCGGGGAATCGCGGCTTTTGCCGCGTTTCCGCGGCAATCTAGTGGCCTCTGGCCACGCGCTTTGGCTCGTGGCCTCTCCTGGTCCGTCCCTCTGGGCTCCTGCTTCTAGAAGTGTGATCCTGGCCTTTTAATCTGGATTTTCGAGATAACTTGGTAATCAAGTTACCCTTAATCCAGATTTCTTCAAATCTTCTCTCCACGAAATTCCTCTCTATCTTGGCCTTTTATCCTCATCCTTCAGGTGTTTAGGGTTGGATAGAAGTCTATCCTTCCCTAATCTCTGATATTTGCAACTTTTAGCCCTTGTATTTGCATTTTGACTCTTTGTATTTGCGCTTTTTCACCTGGGCTTCAAATATGGGCTTGGATCTGGGCTTTTGGGCTCTTTAAGCTTTATTTATTGTTAAAATAATAATTCGAGGCCTGCACACAATAATTACAAATTATTAATAAATGTGCAGAATTAAATGAATAAATATGAAAATGTGATGGTAAATATGATGATAAAAATGCACTTTTGACTACCAATCACACCCCCACACTTATCTTTTTGCTCGTCCTCGAGTAAAAACAAAGAAAAAAAAAAATGAAAAGTTAATCTAACCTAACTCACTTTCGTAGGAATCACGATTGCACTTAGCACGTGCAACAAGCCGTTAAACCCCTAGGTTACCCTAGAGGACGAGTGTTGTCTCGTGAGGGTTTTCAGCGGATTGCACCCACAAAATCCATAAGAAGGAAATATTTGAATTATATTTGAAGAGACTAAGTAGTCTATAAGTTTAGGATTATCATTTTTATTCATTCTTCAAACCTGGTCTTTATAAAGTCAATTGTTATTCATTTTAGGTAAGGATTAAAATTGAATTTCTAATATAGTCTTTTTCGTTACCAAAAGTCATATGCACCCTTGTGAATCTAGGAATTCCTTAACTTGGACTCTCATGCCTCTTTATTATTTTTATAACATCATCTAATTTTCTTTCGTGTAAGTATCAAGGCTTCTTGAGGCCCTCATACCTAACTAATTGACTAATAGATGTGTTAATACATATATTATATTTCTTAGTCTTCTTAGGCTTTCTAATCCACCCATGTAACGAACTTAAAGTCGGTGGCTCCCAAACCGGTTGGCTTTAGGGCACCAGGTGAGAAAACACCCCGCGGACTCAAATTCGAGTGAACTAGGCCCAAAACTAAGGACTTTATTTTTATTTACTCACCTTTAGGCATGAATACTTATGCTTCTTGAGGCACATGTATCAGCTTAATTGGCGATAATTTTTTTTATTTATATATATATATTTTTTTTTATATGAGGCACAAGGTCTTTGTTTTAGAATCCTAGATATGCATTAGGTATGCACATTTCATTAAGGTAAAAATCAAGACTAATTAATTATTCAATTTCTCTCCTATACCTAAAAATTTAAACAATTTATTTATTTTGACCAAGTTTTTAGAAATCCTAATCATGATTTTCCTAATCCTTAAAACTAACTTAGATTTCTTTCAAAAAATAAGTCAAAATATTTCCTTTTTATAACATTTTTTTTTTTAGCAAATTTTGTTAGTGTCTACCTATGTTAGTATGTTAGTAAAGCCCACCCCCACACTTATCTCATGCATTGTCCTCAATGTATGAATGAATGCATATATGCATGAAACAGAACAAGGGAAGGCGGAAGTTACCTTAGGGTGGTGGTTCCGGAGGTGGTCTAATTGGTCCACGAAATGCGGCCCAATCAAGATAACAAATAATTTGGTGGAACCCACCAGAAACTTTCCTTACATAACCCACTAAATATATGTATAATCAATTTTTAGTATTTTCACCCCATCAATTTCCAAATTTCATAATATATTTCAGAGTTAATTGTCTCAACCTCCTTGTCCCAAAATGGAGTATGAAAGGATGGAATTATTGACTT
Organism: Agave tequilana; assembly: GCA_038442645.1. Classification (NCBI taxonomy): domain Eukaryota; kingdom Viridiplantae; phylum Streptophyta; class Magnoliopsida; order Asparagales; family Asparagaceae; genus Agave; species Agave tequilana. The sequence goes on from JAVJIF010017830.1 coordinate 46,887, forward strand.
GGACATTATAGGTGCGGGAACGAATACCGACTCAGGGAAAATGCTCAAATCAGTAAGGGCTCAGGAGTCGGGCTAGGTTCAAGAATTGGGTCCAAGTCAAGAAATTGAAACTCAAGTCCACAATCTTCTTCCCACAATGGAATGTGACCTAATATGGATGATATCTCTTTACTTCCAATATTAAGGAATTCTAGCTCATCGCCATACAATTCTTCAAAACTAAGGTCAACATCTTCCGTCAGAATTGTACAATCAGTTTCAGAAGTAAAGAGATTGTGAGAATCAAGGTCATGTTCAAGTTCTAATTCGGGAAAGGGAAAACTTGCCAAGTTATCAGAATTTGAAGTTTCGGCAAGTTCACATGATGGTACTGAATTAGAATCTTGTTGTCCAAAGCAACTTAGTTCGTCTGCTTTAAAAGAGTGGTCAGCGATATCAGAATCAGCCGGACGGTTAGAACGTAAGCATTGAACCATCAAATCAATATCATGATCACGGGCTAATTTAGCCTCGATCATGGCAGCTAGCATCCCTTCATAGTCGATAGGTGCTTCTTGTTGAAAATAGGAAGGGTAATCTTGATAAAGTTGTGAGTCGGTGGACTCACGTATCATCATGTCTAAAATTGATGGTGAATTTTGCTTGGACTTATTTATACTCATCATTTCCAAGATAGATGGATTTCTATTCTGAATGGGTGGATCTGAGTATGAATCTTGGGAAGAATGTGGACTAGATGGATATGGAGGACAATTTGGTTGAGAATTAGACTCGGGGGACTCGAAACCCCATGAACTCTGTGACGAGTTGAAATTATTAATGAAATTATAGTCATAAGATGGGGGGTGTGGGTTATATTCATTCGGATAAGACCATTCCGGCACACTAGATTGGTCAAAGTTAGAGTATGCCGGGTTGGTAATATCCGAATAATAGTTAGGGGTGTAATATGGATTAAAATTGGAATTATTCTTATATGCCATATCACACCAACACAACAAACAAATAAACAAACAAAAAAAGAAAAATTCTAACCTAAGTTAGGGTAGACCTATGACCTAGACGACTCCTAACTGGTTAGACCGTCCACAGGAGGTTGGGTGCAGACTTTGACCACAAGTTAATCAGCCAGGTCAGGGCAAGAGTGGTGGGAGGTTTTCCGTCAAAGACGTTCCTTAATTAAATAACCACCACACTTCGAGCTTTCGGCCCTCAATCCCTTTCCTAGACACTGATTTGGCAAGAGTCAACTTCCAACACCGTTCCCCCTTAGGATAATCTCCTAATTGAGTCCGAGATGTCCCTAGGGCCAACGTCTACTAATTTTTAAGTTAGGCTTGGGTTAGTGAGTGCTTGGGATATGATTTTTGGGCTAAGGAAGGGTGATGAAATCCCCACCTTATCTTGTTAATGGGTTATGCCCTTAAGATGAATTCGTGCAAGTGTACAAGATAAATAAATAGAATTCACTCAAAGCAGATAATCAACCAAGAGATGATTCCTATTCTACATGCAATGCGTACGTACCTTGCTTCTCCAGCACTCTTCAACAGTAAATAAAAATAATTGAAAAGACACGTGCCTAATATGCAAACGTCTAATCAATTTTTATTTTTAACAACCAATGATTTACTGTTGAATTATTAGCAATTTACAGGTGTATCACAGAACAAAACAGAATATATCAGTAAGCAGTATTTTAATTTACAGAGACCTGCAAAAAATTTCAGTGAGTAGTTCACTGCAATTGCCGCGGATCCGCGGCTCTGGCCGCGTTTCCGCGGCAAAGTTGCAGGTCCTCGTGCTCTGCCTTCGAGGGCAGAGACACAGGATAGCTATATGTCCACTGCTGCGATAAGTTTCTGTTTCCTGTTCTCCAAACCTGCAAACAGAAAAGAATAAAGAATTAGTTAAAAATTAATTTTTTTTGTTTTAGAGATAACTTATCGTCCCTCCCCGGCAACGGCGCCAATTTGTTGACTGATTTTTCCTGCACACAAAATAAGGATATTAAATTTAGAAATAGTAGTGTGAGGTTCAGTTCTAATCCGCGGTAGCAAGGCTATGCGGGTCGTGATCCTCAAGGAGGGACTGCGATAGAAGCGTTAAGCAAGTTAATCTCTAAAATTTATCTTTTTTAGTTAATTATCACGAAGGTATTTACAAAGAAACGTGGTATTTACAATGAGTTGTGGAAAAGAATATTGGAGAGATGTGGATTTAATCTACGAAAAAGAAAAGAAAAGAAACAAAAGGAAAACTTATCTCTTTATTTGCTTGCCGTTTGAACCGTTGCGATGATTTCCCTTTTCTTGGAAGGCGTACAAGCACGGCTTATGGGATCGTCCGCCTTCTTAATCTACTCTACGAAATAAAACAACAAGCTATGAAGACTTGTTCATCGCCATGGGCCGTCAAGGTTCCTTCTTCGGCTAGGTAGTCTCAAAGCGTCAAGTTCTCACGTTTGCAAGACATCAGAGAAGGAAACAATATAGAAAACAAGATCAAAGAGAACAAGAACACAACATAAAATAGAAGAGATGAACAAATAAACATAACAAAAACAAACCTTTGAATGGATTTCATTAACAATTGAAGAAGAGTTGGCTTACACCGCTGTCACCTCAGTACAAGCATGGACTCTTTCCTCCATGAAAGCTTCCTCCACTCTCAGAATTTACAAAAGAAAATAAAATATAAAAGTGGAAAAAATCCTAAAAATCCTAACTTTGGCCCTTGGCTCGCCTCTGGCCGCTCTGTACGTTGCAATGCAGGTGATATTTATAGGGCAGAAGACCACAGAGTCCTGGATAAACATCACCACCAAAACTGGTCCAAGGATAAGATCATATTGCCGCGGAATCGCGGCTTTTGCCGCGTTTCCGCGGCAATCTAGTGGCCTCTGGCCACGCGCTTTGGCGCGTGGCCTCTCCTGGTCCGTCCCTCTGGGCTCCTGCTTCTAGAAGTGTGATCCTGGCCTTTTAATCTGGATTTTCGAGATAACTTGGTAATCAAGTTACCCTTAATCCAGATTTCTTCAAATCTTCTCTCCACGAAATTCCTCTCTATCTTGGCCTTTTATCCTCATCCTGCAGGTGTTTAGGGTTGGATAGAAGTCTATCCTTCCCTAATCTCTGATATTTGCAACTTTTAGCCCTTGTATTTGCATTTTGACTCTTTGTATTTGTGTTTTTTCACCTGGGCTTCAAATATGGGCTTGGATCTGGGCTTTTGGGCTCTTAAGCTTTATTTATTGTTAAAATAATAATTCGAGGCCTGCACACAATAAATTACAAATTATTAATAAATGTGCAGAATTAAATGAATAAATATGAAAATGTGATGGTAAATATGATGATAAAATGCACTTTTGACTACCAATCACTAAGTCACTGGTATTGCTGGGAAACGCGGTAAAAACCATGTTTTCATGGCAAAATGGTGGGCCTGTGTCAATTTTTGATGTGTGGCCTCGTCTCGCCTTCAAAATTCTTTTTTCGTCTATAAAAGACCCTGCAGAGACCCAAAACCAGGCAGATTGAGAAATAGGCTAGTTTTCTCTCTTTTAGTGTAGGTTAGTGTAGGTTTTCCTCTTTTCTTTTCTTTTCTTTTCTTTAGTATTTCCATTTCATTTTTAGATCATGTATTAGGGCTGAAAGATTCAGGGAGAGAAAGAGAGAGATTGATGTAATAGATGGTGACAATCTATGTAAATGTGTCTCCTTTCTTCTCCATTGTAATCTTCTCCATTTTCTACATGATGCTTAACTAATTTTTCTTCTCATGACTATCTAACTACTAACCACTAACCATCTAACCACTTACTTGATAATCCACATGAATCTAATAGCCTCTACAAGGCCTTGCTCTTGTAAGAGTCATTGATGGCTCATGAAGATGGATTCTAACATTCTAACATTTCTAACATCTAACTCACTAACTTGCTAACTTGTAATACTAACTTTATTTCATTCTCACCTCTAATTGGCTTTGATGATTTAAAGTAGCTTGCAACTTGTTGTGTGGAATGGATGTGTTATTTAATGTAGAAGAACAATCTTATGAGTCATACTTTGTATTGTCTCTTGAAGTCAAGGACTAGTGATGGTCAAGGATCCATGTGAGGCAACTATCACTAAGAGGTTAGGATGGTTAGTGAAGAAATTAGTAGTTAGTAGCCATGAGTTTTCTTTTATCTTATTTTAAAAATCAATTTCAAAACTCTTTTATCATTTTCCCATTATTGTTTTCACCGCCTTCTTAGTTCACCTTTGTTTCATCTTCTTCTTTTTTTCAAAATCACTTCTCTTTTATTTTCACATCGACGTTTCATCGCCTTCTCCACGTATCGCTTTCAGTTTTCTTTTCTTTTCTTTTAATTTTCTTATTCCTTAACAAAGAAGAACTTGTTAATAATCGACGTGAATAAGAACTGTTAATGCTTCTATCACCTACCGTCTCTGTGAAGTCGACCCATTGAGCCATGCTATAACGGAAGTATCGAGGGAACATTAGCACACATACATAATTTCATTGATTTCATAAAATACACGTTTTTAAGTGCTTGTTCCATCCCGATCAAATTTTTGGCGTCGTTGTCGGGATGGGAATGGTTTAAACTCACATTTTTGTTAACATTTTCTTCTCTGTTTTGGTGTTCAGGTTAATTTTTACAGAAACTAAACTTCATAGAACTCTCCTTTTGCTTGCATGTCTCTGCTCTAGAAAACAGGGACCCTGTTTTCATAATTGTGCCGCAAAAACCTAAGAAAAGTCGCAAAAATGCGGCATTTGTGTGGCATTTGGACTTCATTTTTTTGCAGGGTTCTTGCAAGTTGCATATATTGATATATTCTATTGCTAATTTTCTACTTTGATTGCTAACACACTGCAATAATTAAAAAAAGAACTAAAATACAGTATTTGGACGTTTTTAAAACGATTTAGACATTTGCATTTAGGCACGTGTCAATTTAATTCCAATATACTGTATTTTGTTCTATTGTTGTGATTTGGACTGAGGTGTACATACGGCATTGCATATAGCATAGGACAAACACGTGGGTGATTTACTTACTTTGTGTTATATTCTTATCTATATTGCACACTTGCACAAATCGAACTTAAGGGTATAACCCAATACAAGATAAGGTGGGGAGTTCATCACCCTTTCTTAGCCCAAAAATTACCTCCCACTCATACAACCCAAGCCATAATCTAAAAATTGATAGACGTTGGCCCCAAGGGACATCTTGGACTCATTAAGAGATTGACCGAGAGTGAAACTTATGAGAATCTTACTCTTATGAAATCGGTGTCTAAGGTTGGGGATTAGAGGTTACGCCTCGAAGATACCGTGGATTGGCGTAATTAAGGCCCGTTGCTTATGCACGGATACCTCCCACCATATTTTACTCCTACTTGGCCGATTAGCCTGTGGTCATATTCATACAACAACCTCCCTCGGGTAATCGACCAGTTAGGAGTTGTCTAGGTCTAGGTCAACCCTACTATAGGATTGGTTTTGATTTTTCTTTCTTTTTATTTGTTTGTTTTTTTTCTTTTTTGTTTGTGATAGTTTGTGAAATGGAATTCAACAAAAAATAATTTTTTCAATCCTATATTAATCCATACTTCACATCAACCTCATTATCGAATAGCTCCAACCCAGCTTTGAAAAACATAAACCAACCAAATAATCTGGATTGGATGTAATCGACTCAATGTAACCCATACCGCTTATCTGAGACCAAAATTTCAAAAATAATTTCAACTCTTCACAGAGTCAATGAGGATTCACCTTCCCCGAGTCAAATTTTCAACCACCTAGTTCATAATTTTCACAAATTTCATAATATTCATTCCCTGATTTTGCTTCCTATACTCCTTTTTCAGAATCACACATAGAAGAAAAAACTGAATTAGAAAAGAGTATAGAAGCCAACATGCAAGAGCCTGAGCGACAATTTCAGAAAATGTTGGCCTCCTAATTCCACAATATTTTTAAGAGTCTTTCTCAGTCCCACCTCTTCAAAATGATCAAGCATCCATCTTGAAATTGACTAAGGAACTCTTGCATGAGTCCAAGCGACAATCTCAAAACTTGTTGGACTCACAATCTTCACAATTTTTCCAAAACAAGATTTCTACACTCCCTTTCTACAACCATTCGAAGAAAAATCTGAGTTAGAAAAGAGTATAGAAATCTTGCATGAGACCTCACAACAATTTCAAAAATCTTTTACCCAGTCTGTTGATAGATTAGAAGCACAACTGAGTCAATTGGTCAACATTCATAGGAATGAGAAAACTCACTCTTATCAACCTTTGACCAATTTAGATATCTCTAACTCTATTGATTTGATCCAGGCTGGCGGGCCCCCATCTCCGGCCAAGCGCCCACCACTTCAACTCCAACTCCGTCCACTCCTCCATCTTCTTCAACTCCAAAAATCCATCATCATCCCCTTCAATCTCCCAAAATCCATTTTATTCTTCCCTAAATTCCTCCGTCTCCACAATCTCAACCTCCTACATCTCCTCTTTCCTTCCACTCTCCCAATGTCATCATCTCCACCCTTAAAATCTGCCTTCTTCACTATCTTCTCCAACTCCCCCACCAAATTCACTTCCAACCACCACATACAACAGTCACCTCCACCAAAATTTCACCTTCATGCAACATCACCACCATCATCACAACCCTCTATTACTTATCCACCTCCCACTTCCTCCAATTTTGTCACCATCGCCCTCAATTCCTCATCTCCATTACTAGACCTCCACAACCCACCACCTCCAAAACCACCCTCTCTTCCCCGGGTTGGCCGGCCACCACCTGGCCAGCGGCGGCCGACGTTGACCCCGGCGCCGCCTGGCCCATGCCAGGCCATAGGGCCCCCTGGCCATGGCCCTAGCCGTGGCCATGAGCCCCAGCCCTCTTTTTTCTTTTCTTTCTTTCTTTTCTTTCCTTCTTCCTTCTTTCTCTCTCTTGCTAACTAACTCTCTCTTGATTTTCCTCTCTCTTAATTCTCTCTCTATAAATATTTATATATTTATATATATTATATTTAGAACATTGAACGCGCATGCGCATTGGTTATTTTGAATTTTAGATTTCACGGCGTATTCGGATATTTTTAGGCGAGTGTTCTTGCCTTAATTACTGGTTTTCCCAGCTTCGACGGGTTGATGTAATTTACTTGTGTAAATTGTGAAATTGGTGTATTTGTGCTATCATGTTTGTATCATCATTTTAGTGGATTGGGAACAGTTTATAAACTATGGTTTTATACCAGCGTGATGTGTGTATCGGTAATGTATTTGTACTAGTGGGACGAATGTGTGTAATAGTGTAGTTTAAATTCCTGTTCATGTGTGTGTGTGTGTGTGTGTCTGTGTGCACGTGCGTGCTATGATATCTACTATACTACCATGCGTGGTCGACCCTTCGTGGTCAGTAGCCTCTAGGCTTAACCGCTCTGCAGTTCTATATCAGCTTTCGAGCTAAACTCCCTGGGTTTTCTAGCTTCATTGGGAGCCTAGCTAAGTCGTGTGACTGTGCAATTAGCCTATTGGACACCTCGTCAGGTATGGCTTACTACGCTCCCGCTTTGCTCAAACCACTGGGTTTTACTAGTTACACCATATGGCTACGAGCCGAGCTTAATTGTGTAGCCTCGTCAGACACGGTTTAGCTATGTCCCCATTTTGCTCAGCCTCCAAGCTTAATCGCTTGGCGATTCTCTTGCTTGTTACCTATATATTCTTGTGTGTTGTTTGTACTAACGTCTTCTGCAGATACTTACTCAGCCCCGGGCTTAACCGCTCTGCGATTCTATACTAAAGCCACTGGGCTTAACCTCTCTGAGGTTTTTAAAATCCTCTGAACTTTCTATATGCTAAGTCTAGTAGGCAGACCTAGCGTCAGCACTTTTCCACTAACTCTGTTCGAGCGTAGTTACACCGTGAGCGCGACTTCACCACACATGGTAGAATAGCATTCATACAATCGCTTCGTCGTGTGTGTTTAGCCATGCCACAAGCGATAACCACGCCTAGCATGATGGTGTCAAGTGTTGTATGTTAGCTTCACTCCAGCTTGTTTAGCTTCGCTTGGATGATTGCTTACTTATCTGCCTGCTTGCCTGCTTGATAATATAATCTAACTATTATCTTTTCCTTGATGGTTGTTAAGAGTTTGAAACCTGTACTTGAACTATTTTTCAAAACTGTATTGTTTTCCTGTACCCGTACCGATCTCCTGTATCAGTACCATTTTCTTGCATTCGTACCGATCTCCTGTATCGGTACTTTTTTCTGATAGTGATATCTACTGTACTTATTACTTGACATGTTATTACTTGATACCTGACTCCTGCATGCTATCACCTGACACCTGTTTGATATCACTTATCTCCTGCCACCTGATTCATTACTGCATGCCTTGTGATTATCATATTTCAGGAATTATGTCCTGCGATTCTGTATTTTGTACAGTGACCTGTATCTTTAGTACTTATGTATTCCTGTAACTCCTGAACTTGTCATGTTCCTGCTATTCCCGTAATATGGTAATTACATAATAATAAACTATAAAAAGGCAAACCTACATCAGATAAGGGAAAACTGATGACTTCAAGTAGTGAATATGTTTACAGTGGTATTAGTTATATTGTGCAACTAAAACTTCCGGTTCTACCTGAAGGCCTCCAAGGGACCGAGAGGAGCGCTGACTCCCTACCTCCTATTACCTTTCTGAATGAGCATAATATAAGACCCACTTCCCATAGGCCTTGCGTCTGGTTCCATACACCAGCAACGGAACATCCCTGGGTTGTGGTCCTGGGTATGTACGGGACCCACTCTAAACATAACCCATTGTTTTATCATCAATTTTCAATAACAATCTCGACTTACTCATATATGGATGTATGTGGGATGGAACGTACGCCTGTACACATACTTAGATATATGAGTCGGGCGAGTAATAATAATAATATGCTAATTAATAAATTATTGTGTTGTTTTGCAATTCGGATTGTATACATTCAGATTATGATATATGAGGTATATGGTATATAGATGAGAGTTTCCTTATTTGGATCATCCTTTTGACATACTTATCTCATGAAACCGTAATTTAGGTTGTACCGCTGGTTTTACCATATTTGTTTTCATCAAATTTTATTCAGATTTCAAGTTTTATTATTAATATTATTACTATTCTATATATATTTATATCCTGATTTTTCACATGTGTACCACTCTACAGATCTCATGCTGTTACCATATTGTACACAGCTAGTCAATTACTTGACATTACACTTATACTACTGTACTTAAACCTCCTGACTTGCTTACTCTTGATTCTATACGGATTTTTTAGTTACGTATAATCACTGCTTCTTACTGATTCTTACTGTTCCCTTATGTTGTTATTGTGAACAGCTCGAGTTGTGTGTACTCAGTCGATGGAGACATGAGGTATATGGTATATAGATGAGGATTTTCTTATTTGGATTATCCCCTTGAGGTATCAATCTCATGAATCTGCCCACTGAGCCGTACAACTGGTTTTGTCGCTTCTTCTCATCACTTGATGCCTCTTTCATGTGTGAGGGTGTATGATCACGACACAGTTTTCAACGCATGCTTTTAATTCAAATTTATCGATACACGTGTGCTTGTCTCTGCACGCCTCTTGGCATTCATCACACCACTCGTTGGGGAATTTCTGACTCCCATGGATCTGCATATCCAGATCCCGGAGCTTAGACCATGATGGGCATCCTGTTGATCAGAGTGATGCAGCGGAAGCATAGTGGATCAGCGGAAGACCGGTCTGGGACCCTATCCTTCCAGGCCCCCTGCTCGTCTCTCGAGTTTTCATTTTGTAACTCGCGAGCGCATTTTGTATATCATCATTGTATATCTCTTGTATTCTTGCATTTACGCCTATCGGTGATGTAATTTTCTTATAATATTGTGTCACATCCTGTGATAACTTTATAATTGTATTCTTATATTGGAATGTATAATGCACCACATACTTTCGTACTCTGATTCTTGTCTGTAATGATGCTTAGCGTATATATATGAGGGTATTTCTGACCTAGTATGTACGTCGCAACAACGTCTCCGTACCGGCGGGATCGAGGCGTTACAGGGTGGTATCAGAGCTTAGACTCTTGCATCCACAATACAACCAGTAGGCAAATTAATGGTAATGAAATTTACAACTGGAATGCATGAGTCCTAATTATACAATCCAACTACAAGTGTAGAGTTATATATTTCTTCTTGATCATCCTTTCATTGATCCCTGAATTCCTTCTTTCTCTATCTCTGTTTCCATTATTTTTATACCAACTTAAGATATGGGTAGACTAGTGAGGTAGCGACATGATGGTTGTGGTTCGTTTTCACCCTATTCTAGCATTCTTTGATTCTGGTACGTCGGATTATCGTATATCGGGTAGTTCTTCGGCTGCACATTCTATTCTCATATATATATGGGCACTCTATGGGGATTATCACAGAAAGTGAGGATCAGTATAGAAATTGGGCTAGTCATCACATATATAATCAGACAGATTATGTCACTACACAAGATGTGTCAGTATGAAACAAATTTGTGGAATTAGGACTTTTGTCAGACAGAGCTGTAGTATTTTTTATTATATTATTCTAAGAACAATCATGATCTCCTCTATCAACTTCCCGGAACTCGGGTATTCTCAAATTGATCTATCGTACGATTGACATCCAGAAGACAGCACTTAGGACTCATCTCGTTATTATGAATTCTTTTTCATGTTCTTCAGAGTCCCAACACCTAGCAGTTTTTATGGATTTGATGAATCACAGACCCCACTAGTCTCGCCAAGTGACAGTCGTATTCTAGCCACGCGAGCTCAACTAGGTGTGGGCTTTGCTGCACCCTGACGCTTAGCATTTAGCGTTTTGTTACACGCTGACTTCGCCAAGTACGAGCCTTACAGAGTGTTAGCTCCTCCACACCTTAGTGCTAAGCGTCTGACGCTGTGTTAACGTAATGGCCCCACTTGATCCTAACTTCGGTTGTGGCTAGTTCCATCAGAGTTTAGCACTCTAGCCTTGTTCCCTGGATTTCTTCTACCTAACATATTTTCATAGATTTAACAAACCAGGTTTTCTCACTGCATCTAATCTGTATTAATGATCTATTCGGCCAACTTTGCAGGGCTTGGATATTTTCTAAATGTTTAATCTACAGTCGGTTATCCTACAGATGGCAGTTCTTATAAATTCTAGGTCATACAGTTCTGAGTAATCAGCGTAAGCGATCGAAACTCATTATTATCGGATCTTCTTCATTTATCTGTGATCAGTTTATCGGGCTTTCTTTACCTATGGTATTATAGTCTACTTCTAGAGTAACAGAGAATAGCCGTAATATCTATAATCATATTACAGACTCTTCATCAGGAATAGCTTCATGCTCAACAGAGTAAGTATAAATTCTGAACAAGTAAGTATTATATTCTTAGGTCATGATGTTTTGAAAGAAGTAATCACCGTCGATTCTAACAGAATTCGAGCAGAGAAAATTTGGTCAGTTTTGAAGACAGATCATTTCATATTATTCAGAGTAGGTCAGTCTACAGAACTTCTGGTAGATAATTATATGAGAGAGATAGTTCAGCTACACAATATTTCATTTATTATTGTATCAGACAGAGACACGGGATTCAGATCGCAGTTCTGTTAAAGTCTTCTGGGAAGCTAGGAACTTTTCTTATATTCAACTCAGGCATATCAGGTAGTCTAATTGGATCATTCAGATTCCTATTTTCTTCTTCAGGGAGAGTTCCCTTATTTACAGTTATCAGACCTGTATTGATATGATACAGTCGGAAGTTATATACGTCAAAAAGTGTAAAAGGTGTCTAGATCTCAAGATTATTATTTATTCGATTATGAGTGTTATCCTTAGTTATTCATATATTAATTGGTATAACCCCATCCCTATTAAAACTATGTTCATCTACCCTTATCAAAAATTTGAGGACGAAATTTTTGTAAGGCGGGTGGAATGTAACACCCCGTTCCCAGAATATGAACTTAGATACGTGTTATGATTTTTTGATCGTATTCTTTTAATTTTCTCTCGTATTTATTTTTATTTTATGATTATTTATATCATCGTTTGGTATTTGGATCCGGATTTCTGGATTCAGAATCAACTTGAGTCTGAACCGGGGACCTGATCCTAGAGTATTGATCGATTTGACCTTTCTGATTGTCAGATTTGATCAGTTTATTTTGAAACATCATTTTCTAATATTTGAATTTTTCATGATTTTTTGGAATTTTTCTGAATTATCTGAATTCGATGGGATTGATGTTGACGGGTATCGCTGGTTGATTCTAAAATTTTTAATTTGAAAACGAGATTGAATTTCTAAAATCTAATTTCATCATGTGCCTTAATATAAATTTAATATTTTTGTGAATTTTTGGGAATCATTTCGAGTTACTTCATTTTCTGGGCTTTTCCGATGTTTTCGGTACTTTCCCATATTCTGAAATTTTACCTAGATATTTTCCTTTATTTTTCTCTCTTTTCCAATTTCTCTTCCACTCATTCTTTTCCTTTTTTTTCTTTTTCTTTTCTTTTCTTTCCTCCAATTTTTCTCCACCACATAAAAAATCCCAAAATATCTTCTCCTTCCCCACTAATTCTCTCTCCTCTCTTTCTCTATCCAACCCAGACCCGCATTCGGGTCTAATTCTCTCTCCTCTCTCTCTAACCCAGACCCGCGTTCGGGTCCAGACATGAACGCGGTTCTTGCCCAGTGCCTGGACGCGACGCTCATCTCCTATCTCCCCTTTAAAATCCTTTCAATTTCTCTCTCTGTCTCTAATTAACACTCTCTAATCTCTCACCATCTCTCACTTTATCTCTCTCTTCTCTCCTCCAACTGAACGAGCGGCCTCCTCCCTCCACCAACAGCTACTTCGGTGATGACCCAGGCCGGCGGGCCCCCATCTCCGGCCAACCACCCACCACTTTAACTCCAACTCCCTCCACTCCATCCTCTTCAACTCTAAAAACCCATCACCATCCCCT
>JAVJIF010017830.1:65000-73935 GCA_038442645.1 Agave tequilana
TCCTGTTGATCAGAGTGACGCAGCGGAAGCGTAGTGGTCAGCTGAAGACCAGATTGGGACCCTATCCTTCTAGGCCCCCTGCTCGTCTTTTGAGTTTTTCTTTTGTAACTCGCGAGCGCATTCTGTACTATTCATCATTGTATATCACTTTATATTCTCGCATTTGCGCCTATCGGTGATGTAATATTGTGTCACATCATGTAATAATTTTATAATTGTACTCTTATATTGTAATGTATAATGCACCACGTACTTTCGTATTCTGATTCTTACCTGTACTGATGCTTAACGTATATATGTGAGGTATTTCTGACCAACATAGATACGTCGCAGTAATGCCTCTGTACTCACGGATCGGGGTGTTACTTTCTCCCCATCTCATGATGTCAGCGGCCTGCTGCGGAAAACATGTGGGGAAGCTGGGGAGAGGTGGGGCAGCTCCGGCAGCGGTCGAGGGGTATGTCGGCCCTGATGTGAGGTCGGGGAGGAGAGAGAGGACGGAGAGAAGAAAGAGCGATTGGTTTTTCAGAGAGAGGGAGAGGAGAAAGAAGGGAACTATTTTAATTCTATTATGTTAAGAGAGTTTGAAGTTATGTATCGAGATCGGTGCACAAAACACGTGGCGCTCTATGGTTCCTCTCTATAGAATCCTCTAGAGGGGGAGAGAGGATGGAGAAAAGAAAGAGCTATTGTTTCATTAGAGAGAGGAAGAGGGGAGAGAAGGGAACGACGTTAATTCTATTATGTTAAGAGAGTTTAACGTTGTGCATCAAGATTGGTGCACAAAACACATGACAATATGCGGTTCCTCTCTACAGGATCCTCTAAGTGGAGCTCGCCATATGATTTATTTCCGTTATTTTGCCCTCGTATCATGTTCTTGAGTCACATTGCTGATGTGTACAAGAAAAATGATACATGATTGATTGGACACATTGGGAGACGTTGAGATGACTGATTCCCGTGCTCGAAACTGTGTTATCATGAGAGTATAGCCCCCCGAGGTTGGTACATGATACCTTCGATGATGGTGAAGAAGCTTAGAATAGTCAAGTGTATCTTTAATGCAGCCCGGCCCGGCCCCTAGGCCCACGGAAGGCCGAGAATGGCGAAGAATAGGCTAGGAATAGTCGAATAGCATCACTTGTTGCAACTCAACCCTCAAATCCATAGGTTGAGTTCGTAACACTCCGAAGACGGGCTTTGAGTTGATTACACTCCCTCCGTTGTTGAGCATGAAGACGAGTTGAGTACTTCATGACACTTCCTGTATTGTCATGCCATTAAGACAAGTTTAGTTGATGACACCCCCTCCAATATCAAGCATGAAGGCTCCTTATGATGTCGAGCACACAAAGATGAAATTGTTACAATCAAGAATCATTTTGTCTATCCGAGCCTAGATTGTGGATTATGTCCCAGCTTACCAGAAATTATATTCTCTTTTTAGTCTGATGGTAATAGAGGTAGGGTTGGCTAACGGGACGAATCGGGTTGATTCGTCCCGTCAGCCCAACGAATCCGTGATGAGACGGGTTGGACCCGTCTCGTCACGGATTCGACGAGACGGGTTGAAAACCCGGGTAACGAATCGGGTCTCCTGACCCGATTCGTTACCGGATTCGCCGAGACGGGTTGGACCCGTCTCGGCAATTTTTTAATTTTTTTAATTCGAATTTTCTTAAATTTTTTAATTTAAAGTTATAAAGAAATTAGGGGAAAAATAGTAAAAAAAGAGGAAAAAATTTAAAAAAATGTCTAAAATTATAAAAAAAAAATAGAATTGATATTCACTAATTACAAGTTTTTTTGTAAGGTAATTATTTTTAATATGAAAAAATCATATACCAATCTGCTCATCACATATAATGTACATAAAACTCATCTCGTATAATATACATAAAAAAACTCTGGTGCTCATCTCATACAATGTACATAAAAAAACTTTGATGGTTCTCTACTCGTCATGATCGTCCTGTTCAAATTCTTCATCTAGAATAATTTTTTCTTGTGTGCGTCTTTCTGCATCGAACCAGTCCTTTAAGCAAACAACCATCTCCAAGTGTTTCGGCGTCAGCCTGCTCCTCCAGGGTGTCAAAACTCTACCACCTGCAGAAAATGCGCTCTCGGACGCTACTGTAGAGGCCGGAGGTGTCAGCATATCTCGGGCCATGGTAGAAAGAATAGGAAATTATTTTCTCTATTCTTTCCACCATGACAAAACATCAAATGTTTCCCATGGTTCATCATCATTTTCATTTATTTCAGCAGACATTGTGTTCAAATATAAATTAAGTTCATCAAATGAACCTGCTCCTGAAGAGTGTTTCTTTCTAGTATTAGAGGAAAGTAAACTTTTAAAATTAGATAATCTTTTACCTAGACTAGTTGAAGAAGTTTGAAATGGTGTAGGTGCCCTAAATTCAGAAGAAGAAGGGGGAATAACTCATCTCTGTACAATGAGTACATTTCTTCTAAAAGAGATCTAATTTTTAAAAGTAATTTATCTACATCTTGTTCATAATTTAAACATAAAATAAATTGGATAATAAAAGTTTTAAATTATCTATTTTAATTCTAGGATCCATAATTGCAGCTAAGTAAAATAAAAAAGGCATATTTTTAAAATATTTTCGAAAATTTTCTTCCATATCATGTATAGCCTCTTCAAGACTGTCATCATCTCTGTATGCAGCAAATACTTGAGCAATTTCATTAAGATTATAAAAAACTAAGTTACATGTGGGATAATATATACCAGAAAGTGCTTTTGTGGCAGTGTCAAATTTTTCTAGAAAAGTACAAAATTTTTCATATAATTTCCACTCTTCATCGCTAATATAAAAAGATGAACATTCATTTATTGTAAAAAATTGAATTGCTTGTTTATAAGGAAGGCAATCTTTAATCATATAGTAGCTTGAATTCCAACGAGTTTTCACATCTGCTTGGAGTAGTTTTTCCTTCAGTCCACATTGTCGGCAATAACTTTTAAAAGATTATCTCCTAGGTCCACTGTGTTTTATATGTAAAATAATTTCTTTAACTTTATAAATATATTTGTCTAAGATTTTTAGACCATCTTGTACACATAAATTCAATATATGGCAAACACATCTAACATGAAAAAGTTTACCGTTTAAAATCATACCGTTTTCAATTATCTTATTGAAGCAGTATTTTCACTTGCATTATCAAAAGAAATAGAAATATTTTATTTTCTATACCATAATTTCTACAAGTAAGAAAAATTGAATTTGCTACATTTGTAGCAGAATGTTTCTTAGAAAATTTAGAAAATGATAAAAATACGTTTTTGTAAAATCCAGTTATCATCAATAAAGTCAGCAGTAACACATAAATAATGAATAAGATTAAGAGCTTCCCATATATTGGAAGTTAATGAAAATTTTCTAGCATCACTAGTAAAAAGAGCCTTCAAAATATTTTTTCTATTTACAAATAAATCTTCAATTTCTCTAGTTATAGTTTGTCTGCTAATTCTCTTATAATCAGGAGCAAAAAAAAGATTTAAGATAATCAACTAATGCATCTGATTCAGTAAAAGAAAATAGAAGTTCTGCTCGAACAATAAATTCAGCTAACTTATGTTTATTTACTTCAGACTTATATCTCTAAGTGGAGAGTGTGCCTGAATCAGCTAATATTTGTGCTTGTTGTGGTGAAAATCGTGACTTTTAGCATATTTTTTTCATAGTGTTTATTAAGAACACCTGTACCGTATCCTTCTTTATGATCAAATAATTGATGACAGTACTTACATTCTGCCTCTCTTCTACCTTCAATAAATTTGCTATGAAATGGTTCCACACTAGAGAAGTTTTGCCTCTTACTTTAGTAGTTGTGCTTGTACTAGTTGGTTGTTGTGTTTCTGGAACTATAGTATCATGTTGTGCTGGTTGTGTATCGTGTTGTTCTTTTGTTTCAGTAAAAAAAGAAGCCAGAGATTGTGCGTGCATTGGTGATGTTAACATTAAAAGTTGAGAATATGAGGAATATTGAGGAGGGAGGGAATAGAATGCCGACCTGTACCACTATCACTGACATATGCAGCATGTGTATATAGTGCAAAACCACTGTAGTCAATTGCATAGCTTGATGAACTGTGATAGGGAGCAAATGCGGATGTTGGGGGAGCATAGTTGTATGGTGGGTAAGCGACATATGTTGACGATGAGCTACCGCCAGCATCGGTGTAAGGTGCGGCAGATGAAGGATTATGTGTTGATGAAGAGCTACCACCGGCTTCGGATGAGGTACCGCCAGTACTCCAGTTGGGCTCCATTAGACTAGACGGGAAGTTGGTAGAGATTTGTAATTGTAAGAGATAAGAGTGATTTATAATAGAAGAGAGAGGGTTGAGGTGAAGTGAGATGAAAGTGAATGAGAGTGGAGGGTATTTATAGAGGTTAGGGGTTTTTTTTTTTTTAAAGGGATACAGCGGCTCATTTTTGAGCCGTTTAGGGTTTAAAAAAAATTAAATACGAATATAGGGGCCGCAGAGTAATTTTCCTATCTAACGGTAATATAATAATATTGGACTAAAAAAAAAAATTAGAGAAGGGGGGTCGGGAAAATTTTCCCGACCCGATTCGTCCCGTTTACACAGGACAGGTCAACCCGTTCTGACCCGCCCCTAAACGGGGCGGGTGCGGGTTGACCCGTAACCTGCCCTGTGCGACCCCAACGGGTCGCACAGGGCGGGCGGGGCGGGTCGACGTGGGTCGACCCGCCCCATTGGCCACCCCTAAACAGAGGATCTTTCCCATTGACATTCTCTCTCTGATACTGAAAAATGATCAAGGATTAATTATCAATCGTGTTCTTGATCAAGAATCGGCATGTCTGATGTTCTATTGATCGAATGGGATTAAAGTCTCTATCACTGTAGTAAAACTCTGAAGTTATGATGAGAATTGAGGTATTTATATTTTAACATGTCCCACATGTCGAGCACTCCTTTTATATGTCGAAACGTGAAATTTTTGCGGTAGCGGTAATTTTAGTTTCAAATTGAACTGTATTATTATGATACTAAATTAAAGTTTCTGCCACCAAACTCTAAAGTTGAGAAAAAATTGAGTTATTTATATTTAACAAATGAAGACTATCACTGGCTCGTGTTATCACAAGAGACTCTTTGGACATCAGTAATTCTTTGCCATACCAAAAAAGAAAGTTCAGTCCTATAAAAAGCTCGCTTTCTCTTAAAATTTGAACTATTTTCTACAAATTGATCCCTAAATGACGCTTACCTCAGTCTGAAGCCTCACCTGACCCAAATCCTTCTTCTCACACCTCCTCCCCATCCATCTACTGACAAGATACAGGAGCATCAAAGGTTCATGGTCCGGGAATTGATGAGGTACCTAATGCTATTTTTTATTTCTTTCTTCCTTCAATTGCTTTACTCAATTTGGATGTTTATGAATCTTTTCATTTTAAGAAATTAGAAAAGATTTTCTTTTGCTTAATCGTTTTCACCTGTACGCAATGTACAGTTCTATTGTAGTTTGCTGTGTAATCCATTGCACAGGCACTGGATGACTAATTTTACAGAAGAGCAGAGAGTGCTCTCAAAGTGTTTGTTGTAAGACCCAAGAGAACATGAATTTTTTTGTATCAATGCTAAACATTATTCATTCATTTAATCCTTGTGCACCTCCAACTCACTAAAAAATATGTCCACTTCCATTTTAAATTAAACACACATGTATGGCACATAGTAATTCTCAACATCAAAATCCTTGTCACCTTGAGCCCACTACGAGCTGAAAAGTATGACTTTTGATGCACAAAATTCCAATAATCCAGTACATGCTTGGCCCTGAGGGGATTAAAAAAAAAATAGCAACTTTTGATCTGATTGCAAGTAATGAAATGGTTGTTTGCTTGATTAATTTTTATTCACTAATTTAATTTGGCCGGCAGAAGAGCCTTCTCCCTGATGTGGCGCTGATATGTGCTTTATTATTATTAATCAAATAAATTCATCTTTCTGTCTTACTCCCTCAGCTCTCCTCCATCAATTTGAATCCATACTCAATTTCTATTAATCTCCAGCTGATCTGAATCAATCTCTCTCTCATTCTCAAAGGCAATGGCCATTGTCTTGAGTGCCTACGTCCATATCTTTGCTCAAACTTTGTTCACCTTGGCCAAAGATGAAGTTGCCCTTCTCATGGGCATCGGAGACGAGATTGAAAGGCTTCGAAGCCGGCTGGAGAGGATGTTGCCAGTCCTTGCTGATGCAGACATGCAAAGCTGCAAGACAAAGCAATCAGGAGCTGGTGCAGCAGCTGAGGGATGTCATGTATCATGCTGAGGACATTATCGAAGGGTACAAGATCGAGACGAGAAGCTTAAAAGAAGTAGAAGCCAGGGGCCATCGTCTTCGTCATCAACCTCCTCCTTGTTGTCCTTGTCAGTAAGCTTTTGTTACTCTCCCTTCTCTTGTTTTAGCTATTATGCGATTCGCGGACACCAGATTGGGAACAAAATCAAAAATCTTAATCGAAAGCTAGATGACATCCTAAACGATATTTCTGTTCGTAATTTGAGATCAAGTGCTCCCGCCTCTGATTGCAATACAGCTGCCATAGAATTAGTCGTAGAACATCTTCTGTGGTCGAACAAATCTTGTCGGGAGAGAATTAGAGATGATACAAAAATGTTGGTGGATCACTTGCTGCAGAATTCACATGGGAAACAAGGCAGCGGAATTCTCTGTCTTCGCTATTGTGGGCATGGCCGGTATCGGAAAAACTACTCTAGCTAAGGAGATATTCAACGATGACAAGTTGCGTCGCCAATTCAGCCATATCCCCCCAATTTGGATATGTGTATCTCAAGATTTCTCAGAGGTGGATATTCTAAGAGCAATCATTGTGCGTGCCGGAGGAATTCCAGGTGATCATGCTAAGGATAAAACAGATCTTGAGCCAATGCTTTATGAAATCGTAAAAGATAAAAAACTTTTCCTAGTATTGGATGATGTCTGGGATGCCCGAGTATGGGGGAAATTGTTACACCAGCCTCTGCAGAGTGTTTCAGCTGGAAGTGTGCTTCTTGTGACTACGAGGCATGAAGCTGTTGCCACCCACATGCGAGCAATACACAAGCATCGAGTTCAGAAGTTGCCGGATGAAGATGGATGGTCAATGCTCTCTAGTATTTTTTTGATGATGATAAGGATGTAGACGACATCCAAGACTGCTTGAGGATATTGGAATGGGATTGTAAACAAGTGTGGTGGCCTTCCCTTGGCTATCAAATCTATTGCTGGAGTTCTCTGCTGCAAGGATAAGAGGCGACATGACTGGGAGAAGGTTCTTCAAAGCCCGGCATGGTCTTTCACTGATTTCCAGATGATGTAACTGGGGATTATATTTAGTTACACCGAGTTACCATCTCATCTAAGCAATGCTTTCTTTATTTTGCACTTTTTTCCCGCGTATGCCGAACTTCAGCGAGCTCACATATATACGACTTGGATTGCAGAGGGTTTTGTGGAAGCGAAAGAGAATATGTCCAAGGAGGAATTGGGGAAAGAGTATTGGAAGGAGCTATGCAAAGGAGTCTACTGCAGCCTCATGGTGGACGGTATGACACATTACTCTGTAAAATGCATGATCTACTGCATTCCCTTGCTCAACATCTAGCTTCAGATGATGCTTTCTCTCGACATGACAGAATTCAATAACAAAACCACTTCTTGTTCATCTTGGTCATTGAAGCCGCTTCGTGTGAGTATTAAAATGGGGAAGGCATTCCTGAAGTCATTAAAAAGCATGTCTCCTTGAGAACCCTCCTACTGCCATTTCACAGAAATTTTACCAGGATGCTCTTGAAATCTCAGATACTTGAGGATACTAAGCATCAGCAATTCATCGATTGAGAAGTTACCAGAATCCATAGTAGGTCTTTTACTCCTGAGATATCTAGATCTCTCAGGCTCTGCAATAAGAGAATACCAGAGAGCATAGGAGACCTTGAAAAAAACCTACAGTTCCTTATAATGTCTGGGTGCAAGAATCTGCACAACCTTCCCAAGTCCATCACAAACCTGCAGAATCTAAGATGTCTTGATCTTTCTGATACAGAGATTCACTTCATGCCTGTAGGATCAGAAGCTTCAAAATCTTGTCCTCCTTTATGGTTCCAGGTTCCAATAGCAACATCGATTATAGCATGAGAAAAGAAAAATCAAGCCAAGCTGTTGGACTATCAACACAAAAGTAGCGGAACTACTGCAATATAGAAGAATTGGTTTTGCTCTCCAGCTCAACTCTCTCAGTGTGCACAAGCTGAACAGTCCTCTGATAGCATTGTGGCAAGGGCAGCAGCACTTCGATCCAAGACCAATCTTGTCTACTTAGGGTTGCACTGCACCAGAGTGCAGCTCAGATGTGGAACCACATGTATATTATGGACAAAATGAGATCGAGAAAATCCTTATCATATTTGAGGAGCTCCGTCCCACCACCACGCTTAGAATTTCTTCGAATTCATGGCTACTTTTGGACTCGAATACCCTAGCTGGATGACGGAGTTGTCCCTCCTCGTTTCTTCTAACCTGAGACGATTGGAATTGAAAAATGTCTATTGTGCGGGAAGCTTCCACCGTTGGGTATGCTACCCCCAACTTGACTGCATATGGATCGAAGGCGCACCTGCAGTTTAATCTATTGGGCCTGAATTGTTGGAGTCCTGCAGTAGAGGTGGAAAATCATTGTGTCCGCGTTCTTCTTTCCCCAAGCTGGGAGGTTTACATTTAGAAGGCATGCCTGAATGGGAGGAATGGTATTGGTTGATTGAAGAGGATGACCAAGAAGCTACTTTGCTGCCTTCCCTCCGTACTCTGGTAATTGTAAAGTGTCCGAAGCTGAGATCACTTCCAGAATCTCTCCTAAAC
>JAVJIF010017831.1:0-30550 GCA_038442645.1 Agave tequilana
GGGGCGCCGACTGTCATCGTGAAATAATGAGGTGGAGGAAGGATGAGGGAGAAGTAGAGAATTTTAGACTATATTTTAGAGATAAAAGTGTCAAAAAAATAACGACACTCTTTATAAATTTTTGATGTGTTCATTAATCTTTTCTCTATGTGCTATATCCGTATCTTTATTATCAGTGCAACAAAATGACCTCCAAAACAGAGTCTAACAACAGCAACAACAACAAAAAAAAAAAACCCTCAATGAGACTAGGTCGACCGCAAAAAATCTCCTATACTTGTTAGAGATGAATCTGACTATGAAAAATTAATGCCCTGGAGAAATTTGTTGCAAGAAATCGATTAAAACAAAATATCCTCTGATTTTGGGTGACGAGAAAACCCTAGTCTGCTCTTTCATTCTTGTTCGTTTTCTGTTCTTGTTGGTGTCCTTTTCTTTCTCGTTCTCTTTGTCAGAGTCAAATTCGACTCCCTTCAGCTTGTAACCTGAAGAAAAGAATGGATGGCTTTTTTCAGGACTGGACTCAACCAACCCTTTTGTGGTGATAAGAGAAGAGAGAGATCAAGAAGAAGCCGCGAGGTCTCACGTGATATCGCCATGGGCTTTGTCCGCAAATTAGGACATTCTTGATGAGACGAGGAAGGATTCCTTCTTCAGGTCTGGAGGCCAAATATCACAGTCGACCTGATCAGATTGCAAAGTCCAGAAACCTACACCAATTTTCACAACAATGATGTATGCTGACAACAACAAGATGGATGTGATCGATCTCTGAGCTTTGTTTGTTTTGAGCAGTCATCTACTTCACACTTTGGAGTAGAGAGATCTAGAACTTGCAAGATGCTATTTGACAAGAGTTTTCTTGCATGAATGGTCATGGGGTGTTAATGTTGCGCGCAAGGGCTGGTTTGGTTGTTGGAAACCTTTCAATGAATCACTCTATCGGCATGTCACGGTAGTAGTTTTTCAAGTACGCATACCTGCAAAAAATTTTAATGATTATCTGAGCTTTTATGTAAATCCTAATATCTTTGCTTTTTTTTATTTCGTCTCACGAGAGGAGAACAAGGCCGCGGAAGTAGCATAATACGTAGCTCTAGTGACTTCACAAGAAATGCATTTGATTTGATGTCCCATCAGATTTTGTGATTTCAACAAAACCTCCAAACAAGCTCTAAATGAAAATGTTTCCAATCTGTCATTTCAATGAAACTGAGTTTTTTAACTGTACAAATCTCAAAATTTTGAAGCTCCGTTCAACTGCTGGTTTCACATGCCCCAATTCCATAAAGTCCGGATCAGTATTTCAAACTCTGTTTTGGTTCTTAAACAAAACCAGTCTCAGTAATTTTGTTTTAAGAGTCAAACTATTCCCCGCGCTGAGGTTTGGGAAACCAAACCTTGTCCTCAACGAGGTTTTCATGTCATTTGGGCGCGCGCACACAGCAAAAAGAGAAGGGAAAAAAGAAAAAGAAAGAAAGAAAAGAAAAAGTACTGAGTAAGAATTCTCTCAGAATATTTCACCATTATTCATCTCCATTCAAACATCTAAGAGGGTAAACTTTTAATTATAGATATTCCACTATGCTAAAGATAGACGACAACTAGATTCTCTGGCAATCTCCTCTCTCGTTTTCTTTTTTATATGTCTACTTCATTCATCTCATCTTCAGTATCATTGATGGTAACTATATTATCTGGCAATATAGATTCCACTATTTTTCGAGTTCTCCAATAATTGTTATCAGGTGAAACTTGAGGAAATTTTTATAGATGACAGTAAAAAATATCAACTTTTGTATTTTTCACGCTTGGATTAGACCTCACCATTGATGTTCTTACCATATACACGATGATTATACACAAAACATTTTGTGCATATCATAGGATTTTTTCCCCTTAGATAAAGTATATGAAAATTGACGCAGATAAAAGCGAATAATATCGGTAGATCTCCTTCTAGCGCCAACGAACCCTAAAGGATATCTTTAGGTAGGAAAACACTCGAATTCACAAGTAAAGCACTCGAACTACGAACAAAGAGTAGCAACTCGAATCTACAAGTAAGAGGAAAAAACTGAATTTAATTGATAATCAAAAGTTAAATAAAAATTGAATATTAAAATAAAAATATAATGACCTTATATAGGCAAATAAAAAAATATTACTCTAACTAGGAAACCTAATTAAATAAGAGAAAAATAAAATCAATCGAAATTCAACTTAGACTGAAAAACTAAAAATAAATAAAGAAAAATAAAATAAATTGGAATCCAAATTATACTCGAAAACAAACTCCTAAACAGAATCGAATTGCAGATACACGACTGCCTTTACATCAGTCCCTCCCTCTTCAAAAGAACTCGTCCTCGAGTTCCAATCAATAGAACCCTGAACGATGTCATCTTTAACAAGCTCGGCTTGTGGAAAAATGTGAACCCAAAATCTTGATTCACCTCGAAGATTTTCATCAAACTCCATGTAATATTGCGTCATCAAATCTTCATTGTAATCATCATCTCGGATCGGTTGATAATTAAAGGCAATTGGTTGGTACTCCCTCATCATCCAGACATATACATACACCATGCTCCCAAACTTCATTAGTTCTCCTCATTGGAGATAGAACTTGATATATCGTGCAGAATATGTCACGTCCACGTGTTAATAGTAAGTGATATGACTTGAAAATTTTAAAGCTTTCATCTCTAGCACTTTCATTCTGCATGAAAGGATCCTAGAAATCATGAAGAATAGATGTATCATGATGCTGAATATCTCTTATGGGTGGTATCTTTTCGGAAGGTCGTCATGAACAACTTCTTTGAACTCTTCTAACATGGCTTCATCTTCTCAGGAACTTCAATGGATGGAGTGACTTTTGATCACCAAAGCAAATCTTTACTTTGTCTCTTTTGATTCCACAAAAAACTTGCCTCGGCTGTATATGAGTATGAACTTAGACTTCTCTTCGTTTGTAGGCTTTTGGAGCAGGTGGAATTAGCCTCATGACAAATATTTTGCCCTTTTAAGAGAACACATAGGTATTCTCGTTACCTCTTTGGGTAGCATCAACATCGTGTTGTCATGGTCTCCCTAAAAGAGCATGACATGCATCCATGTCAACCACATCACAGACAATAGTATCTTGATAAAACTTGCCAATTGAAAACATGACATAGATTTGTTACTTTGATGGAGAGGTCATTCTTGACCCAACCAATGGTATAAGGATGATGATGTGATTCCGTCTCTAACTTCAAGTAGTCCATGATGCTCTAGAAACGAGATTCTTGCAACTTCCACTGTCAATGATGAGATTGCATACTTTGTGTAAACCCCTGATCCCCGGTGTACGTATCACGGTATTGGTACACGATACGGCGTACAAAATTGATTTGACCTCCGTGGTAGTCTGATTGAGCCGATTTCAGTTTCAAATATCATTTCCTAATATTTTAGATTTTTCAGAATTTTCTGGAATTTTTCTGGATTATTTTGGAAAATCTCCGTTGTCGGTGTCGACTGATACCGATAATCTGCTTTCCAATTTTTATTTTCCAAATGGAGTTGTATTTTGTGAATCCGCTTTCACCATGTGTCTTAGAATCATGTTATCTACGTTAGAGTATTTTTGGGGATTTTTCTGAATTTATCGAAAATCCGGTCAAACCGGTGCAGCCCGGTACCGGCGACAGCTTTCGAGATTTTTAATTTGCAAACCGGATCGAATTTCTTCAAACCATTTTCATATTCCGTCTCAAGATAATATTCTCTATTTTCTGTAATTTTTGGGCACCGTTCGGAGCTGGTCGAATATTGGGTCAATATAATATTAATAAAATATTATTTTATTTAATCTTTCTTTTTCTTTCTTCTTTCTTCCTTCTTCTACACATTTCCTCCACCGCCATTAAACCCACCACCTCTCCTTCTCTCTCTTCTATAAAAACCCCTTCCCTCCTCTCTCTCAAAACAAAAATCTCTCTCTCTCTCTCCTCCTCTCTCTCTCTCTCTTCTCTCTTCTCTCTTCTCCCTCTATCTCTCTCACAGCTCTCTCTCTCTATCCCTTCATAGCCCCTACATCTCTCTCCCTCTCTCTGCTGGCCGCACGGGGAGGCCTGGCCGTTGCCAGCGGCCAGGCCGGCGGCGTGGGGGCCGGCCAGGCCGGCGGCGCGGGTGGTGGGGGCGCCAGCCCCCACCCTCTTCCTCTCTTTTCCCTCTTCGCGGTGGGGCCCCGGCCTGGGGCGCCGGAGCGGCGCCGGAGTGGCGCCGGCGGGGCAGCCGCGCCGGCCGGGCGGCCGGGCGGCGGGCGCGCCTGGGCGGCAGCAGCAGCCGCACGGCTGCTGCTGCTGGTTGCTTCTTTGGGTGGAAAAACCCAAGCGGGTTTTGGGTTTTGGGTTTAACCCAAACCCGACCCGTTTGCACCCAATCCGACCCGTTAAAGGTAACATTACTTTTTAGCTCCTGTGAAATTCTAAATTACTTTGGGGCCCCTGAAAAATTACAAATAGCCCCCTGGATATTTTCAGTTATTACATATTTAACCCCATTTTATTACTTTTAGTATTCGGGCGATATCGGGAGCATCCGGACTCCGATTTGGACGATTCTGGTCCGTTGCGATCGTGGGAAAGAGAACTACCTTCCCATGGCTAGTTTGTGAGTGTTTTCTTTTAATAAATTATATTTATTCATATTTAATAAAATGAAGTGATTGCTTTAAGTACTAAATCGTGATTATGGGTAAACCGCTAAAATGTTAATAAATAACTTGAAGTCATATTTTGTCATGCCTGGCCGTGTAGTGGACATAACCGATCAAATAATATTTTCATTGGCTTCACGACTTAAAATACCATATAGGTGATAGATGAAAATGGTAAAATGGTTAGATTACTATTCCACATAGTTTCGTTACACGTATCACATATCTTGTTACTATGACACTGTCACCGTTACAGACCCACCGATACACTTGACATCGTGACTGCATGGCAACCTCTGAGACACTACACAGGACACTATCATATCATGGTCATGACCACTGTTCCATGGATACGCGACACTGCTATTTCCTGTGTTAGCTCACCGTCCCACAGACATGCTAATGCACTGAAGGCACTAGACACCGTCATGATGTCCCTTGTACACGCTTCACTCTTACATTGATACTGAGAATCATGACCTTATTACTGCATCTTCGTGAACCCCTGATACACTGATATGCTATTACACCAGACATCGCTACATGGTTAGGCTATACACTGTTACTTCATATTCTTATACTACTGTTCTATAGACCCATCGGCTTACATGCATTAATTGTCTTTGTATTCCTGTTACATGGATCATGGATATATTCCTGTTACATGGATCATGGTTTATATGATTGCTACATGCATATGTATTCTCGTTACATGATTATTTACGGTTACTGATATGGATATTCTCGTTACTGGACTTGAGAGCTGTTGATATGCGATATGTGGAATTCCACATCTATTGTTCCCGTTTCCCGTTATATTGTTCCCGTTTCCCGTTGTATTGTTCTATGCTATCAACAGAGCTCAGGTCCTATTATCCTGTTACCCGTATCATGTACTGTATTTGTTCTTGTTAAATTGTATACTTGACATATAAGATAATAAAGATAACTTGGGTATGGGGGAGACTTGACGGTTGATTAGATCATATCGGGTGCATGTCTGGATCCATTGTTTGTCCCACTGCAGGGGACGGGGTAGTGCTGGCTACCGTCTGTTACTCATGAGCATCCCGTTATTATTTTAGCTCATTGAGATTCTCGTTACATGTTACAGCTCTAGCGGCTGGTCCTGGTCTCAGCAGCCAGGGGTCTGATAAGACCGTTGTCCGGGTATGCACGGGATACACCCACCCCGATAAGAACTCCTCGACCATGGGTTTTCAATTAACATAATAAAACAGTATACACAATAGTGACGTCGGGAACACTTGTTATTCGGTTACTCTCTCATTTGGATAATGGTACCCGTAGGTCATGTCCGGATGGGTTCGATTGGAGTGCGGGCTCCAGTATGAACTGCCAGTGGTATGGGACACTGGAAGAGAGTAATTAAAATAGCAGGCGGTACTGATTGCTACTATTGTATAAATGACATGACATGCCTGGTACATATATGCTATCTTGTTATTGTTCATGCTACTTTATCCGATATCATGTTACCTGTATACTTGTTACTTTACCTGGCATATGTTATACTTTCTGTGGTGGCATACGACGCATGTTCTGCATTGCATGGCATACGACACGTGTTCTGCATTGCATATATTATGCTTTCTGTATAGCAGACATCATTACTGTATATACACCACACCGTATAGTGATTACATTACATATGCCCATCTACATGTTCACTTCTACTACGTCACCATTCGCATGTTCATTTCTATCACGTCACCATTTACTGGACACGACTATAGACATGACCCGATGATAACCGACTAGGTAGTGGTGGTAATAAAAGATAACATGTTTATATATTTCTACCGCTTCGTATATGCGTATTATATGGTATCACTATTATCACATCTTGTATTATATATTATTATCGTGTTTGTAGTACTATTGTATCTATTACTGCCTCCTTCATTTTACCACTCACTAGGTCGCTTTCTGACGACCCTGGGTTTGCATGCCCAGGTTGGAGATCCGAGTTACTGTAGCTTCAGAGAGTGCCTTGGAGTCACATGGGAGATTCCTCATCGGGACTATTCATAGGTATTTTAGTGATTTATTTCTGTTATCTTATTTGTCCCTCTTTTTCATATCTGTTATGATCGCTAACCTCTTCTGCAAGTACTCTTGTACTTATTTCATACTGGAACTCATGTGTATATGGAAGTTATATCCTGTACTGAGGCTTAACGTACTCGTGAGTGTGTTTTCACCTCGCGTATGTACGTCGCCATAACGTCCCCGTACCTGCGGGATCGGGGTGTTACACTTTGCTTTTGACAGAACACGTTGAAAAAAAATTTGATGTTGCTGTGTAGTGTCGAGGGGTCTTTTGGTTGTATTGCAATCTCTTAACAATACAAATTGTACATTCGTTGATGGATGTAAGAGTTTATAGTAGTGATGATTAAGAAAAATAGTCATTGTGCGATATTAAGGTGGTTGCTGTGGTGGATGCGAGGGTGGGGTGGGGAGGAAGATTAGTTGATTGGTGACATGGTGGTAGTTGTTGTGGTAGATATGATGGTGGAGGTGGTGGAGGAAGATTAATTGAAGAACGATCACGTCCACTTCGGTATGTACCATCGGCTAGATTTCGATCATCAATCTTGAAGGATAATCTTATGAGCTCTTAGACCACATCGTCCAAGATTGACTTGATAGCATTGACGCTCCTTTCAGCAGTGTCCATCCTTGTACAAAGTCTTGCAATTTATTGTCATCTCTTGCCATCGCCAGAAAGTAGCTGAAGCTATGATACTAGTTGACGCAGACAAGAAAGCGAACAACGCCGCGTTCTGGCGCCAACAAACCATAAATGATGCCTTTAGATAGGAAATCACTCGAATACACGAGCAAAGCATTCGAATCCACGGGCAAAGGGTGGCAATTCGAATCCACGAGTAAGAGAAAAAACTGAATTTAATCGATAATCAAAAGTTGAATAAAAGTTGAATGCTAAAAACAAAAATATAATGACCTTATGTTGGCAAATAAAAGAAATACTCTAACTAAGAAACCTAATTAAATAAGAGAAAAATAAAACCAATTGGAATTCAACTCGGACTGCAAAACTAAAAATAAATAGAGAAAAATGAAACAACTTAGAATCTAAATTGGACCTGAAAACAAACTCTTAAACAGAATTGAACTATTGATACGCGACTGCCTTGATTTCCCACATAAAAAATGTTCAGTTTTTAAAAAATAGTTAATTTTATGTCTAATTGATGTAAAGCCAAAGATCTCATATATGATATGTAATATATTTTGGTACATGATGATCATATACTATGAGCAATAATATAATGGGGCCTGATAGAAAGAAAATAGAAGAGAAAAGTCATCATTTTAGTTGTCACTCGAAGAATTTTCCTTTGATGCATATGGTGCCCATTATTCTCTTATAAATATGTAGTAGTCCACTATTTTTGTGCAATCTGAAGTTAGAAACTTCTCTTAAATAATTTCAAAAAATTTAGCCACGACTTTCGTAATTCTATGCCTTCTACATTTTAGCCAAGTATTAAGAATCACTCTCATAAAATTCTAAGTAGCACCTTAAATCTGTATCAAAATATTGTACTTATAATTTATTTCCTCCCTTATTAATGTTAGGTTTCTGGTTTCATTACTATTACTTGGTTTGCCTTCATTGCCATTTAAGACAACAAATGTGGTTGGCATTTCATTCATAACTTTATGCTCTATTTCAATTAATTTAAATTTATTACCCCATTAAACTATATTTAGTTGCATGTCTCTTTAATTAAGATACTAAGTAGAAGAGAATCCTTTAGGAAATTCGATATTTATATGCATATCACTAAATTCTTTTGGGAGTTTTAGGGTTTTTTTCCCTTAAGTTTGAGGTTTATAAATATTTAAATCGATAAGATAAATATATGTCCCAAAACTTTTAAAGGTTGCATTGATTTGGTCCATGAGAAATTTCTTAGAAAGTGACTCCCACATTTTCTCATAGATGCGCGTTTGATGGAATCTCAGCTCAATATTTTCATAAATGTTAAATTCTCATTGACATCATATTTTATTTGTTATTTTTCGTTTTTTAACCCAATGAGAATTCTATAAAACAATTTTATTTGTAGAAAAAAACTCTTGTCATTCTTATCTCTTTTTCTTCATCCGTCTAGTTTGACAACGTGTCACTGTCACCTATGCCAACTACTATAGTTTTGACGACGACGCAACATTGTTGCCAACACAAAACAACAGCTCTGGCACTAATGCTGACGATTCTATCGATGTTGCCACTACCAATGGCACCATATCTTGCCATTGATGTCAATGCATGATCCATTGTAATCACCATTATTACTGTTATTGTCATGATCACTATCATAAATGAATAATATTAATTATATTATCAATATTGTATTAAATTGTATTAGTATTAAATTGATAAGTATGTCATGCTAGCAATTCATGATGGTAGACCCAACATGTGTTGCGACTACGACAACAACCTGATGAGGAATCCTTAAATCTTTCAAGCACGAAGAACAATCACAAAACCGTACAAATACCAAACACCAGAGAAAGCACACGCAAACAAACAATCTAACGAGGTTCGGCCTCAATGCCTACGTCCTCGGGGCAATCAAAAGAGGTTTATTACTTTGGAAGAAGATTACAATGCTAGCAGCTTCTCTAATCTCAAGAGAGCTTCAGAATTTTCAGCATTAGCAAAACCTTAGAAAAAAATCCGTATTTATACAACACGGTTTCTAAATCTGCAGTTTCTGCCCGCACTCGCTTGTCGGTCAACCAGGCGGTCAACCGAGCTCCATCCTCGTGCATGTTGTGCACGTCGGTCGACCGGGCCGATCGACCGAGCACCTGCTACTGCGAGCGGTCGACCGGGCCGGTCGACCGGAACACCTGTTCTGCTGCTGTTTGGCTATTTCCTGGCTGCTGCTTCCTTCGTCTTTTGTCATCGACTTCCTCGGCGATCACTCGACGACCCCTTGACGATCCTTGTCAACTTCCTCAGCAATACTTCTCTCTTTCCAACAATTCTCCACCTCGGCGAAGATTTTTCCCAAAATCTGAGCCGATCTCCAATGTACCCCAGTCTATCACCTGGCGAAATCGACACACGATCTCGGCGAAATTGACACACGATCTCGGCTTGCGCGCACCGGACGAAATCGACACACGATCTCGGATTGGAATCTGTAGCTCAGTTGTCCCTGGAAAACATCGCACATGCCTTCCCTGCACTTCACCTTAGGAGAACTTTCATACATGCCGATCACCAAACTGTGGCTTCTACTCCACAACTTCACGACCTCATGAAGACTTCCTCACGAGCCAACACTGACTCTCCAACTGACTAACTCTATCTAGTCTTCCTGTCTTCCACTGACGGTCCACCAAGTCTGTGTAGAGCATACCAAACATCATCGGCTTCAACTGGATGCACACCCCTCCTTATGCAAGCTCAACATCTTCTCACCAGAAGATTAACTTGTTCATCGAGATTACAACATCTCACCACTACGTGAGATCCAATTGGCCACAACGCTTCACCTCTACGTGAAACCTCTCCACCTCTACGTGAAGATCCATCGGCCACAACTCTTCACCTCTACGTGAAGTTCCAAACAGCTTCTCGAGAACCCAAAATAGCTTCATAAGAGTTGAATCACCAAATGGCTGCGCCTTTAAGGCTGCCTACGTACCTTGCCCAAAAGAATCAAGCCAACCGTAGTTCATTGAAATGAGCTTCATCAAGCTCAAGCACTGGTACCTGTATTTGCAGCAGCGGACCTATCAGACTGAGTCATATGAACCTCCTCACGACCATCATGGAGAACAACGGCCTTCAATTTCAACTTGTCACGATCACAAGCTTGAGATTCATGCTTCTTTACCCACAAGCGTGGTTTTACTTTGGTTCCAATGGCGACAAACAACTCGACATCCTCAACAATGTCTTCAACCTGTTCAGCATCAACTCTGACTTCATGATCTCCACCCGGTGTCACATCCGGTGAAGTCTCCTCCAATGCCGAACCAACTGAAGATGATGGAGTAGCATCAACCTCCACCCGCTGCGATCCAACCTTGGTCTTCGTCCTCTCCACATGCTGAGAGACGGTGGACTTCAATGCTGAAATCTCTCCAAAAGTGACATTCCTGCTCATCACGATCTTCTTATCTTCGGGGTCCCACAACCTGTAGCTGTTTCTCTTGACGTCCAAATAGACAAACCTCTTTGCTCACGGATTCACCTTGCCATTCTTGGCACTGAAGTAGGCCGGACTTCCAAACTCCCGCAGCACACCATGATCTTGAGCAGCTTTCTCAGACCAAGTTTCCAATGGAGCTTTACCTCCTATCGCAGTCGATCTGTTCATGAGATGGCTAGCATACTCAGTCGCCTCAGCCCAAAACGACCTGTCTAATCCTGCATTAGACAATAACTGTCGAACCTCCTCCAGCAAGGAACGGACTACATCTTTAGCCAACCCATCTGTACCTGTTGTGAAGTGAGTAGCAATACCTGTGTTCTGGCCAAATCGTAGGAATTGGTTCATGTCTTTTCCAACATTACCAATATGAAGCTCCTTTACCTTCCTACCTATCTACTTCTCCATTCTTCCTCTCCACTTCACCAACTCATCTAGGGCTTCACCCCTTTGTCTCATGGGATATATCCAAACCTGCCTAGATGAACCATCAACAAAAGAGATAAAGTACCTGTGACCTCCAAGCGATGCCGTCTTAGCAAGTACCCATACGCTCATGTGAACACAATCAAGAAGACCTTCATTGCAGTGAGTACTGGTGCTGAATCTCACCTTTTTCTTGTCCTAAACGCTGTGTCCACCTTCCAACTTGCAGGTAGCAGCACCTTCCAGCGATTCCATTTTTGCAAGAGCTCGCAAAGACTTTTCTTCTTCCTGTCCGACCTTTCCTTGCCAGACCTCCGGGCCACCATCATCTGAGGAACTCGAAGTCTCCACCTGATCCGTAATCGTACTACCCTTCAAGTAGTAGAGATTGCCTCGGCGGACGCCCTTCATCACCACCATCGAGCCCTTGATCATCCTGAGATCGCCATCTCGAACAGATATCACCATGCCCGATGCTTCTAAAGTTCCCACGGAGATTAGATTTCTCTTCAACTGAGGTACATACCTCACTCCCTTCAGTTCCCTTACTATCCCATCAAACATCCTGATTGGAATAGTACCAACACCCTCCATGATGCACGGATGATCATCGCCCATGACGACTGAACACCCCTCCAGCTTCTCAAAACTGGTAAACCAGTCTCGATTAGGGCATACATGGTATCTTGCACCTGTATCCAAGATCCACTCGTTTTCACCTGAGTAGCCTATGATGGGAGTTGTAACTGAAAAAGAGAACACCGACGAATCTGAGTCTGATCCATCTGCCTGTGATTTACTGCTAGGAGTGTTAACCACCTTTGCGAGATTTGCCTCAGACTTTGATTCTTTCTTCTTTCCCTTGAACTTCGGACAGTCCACCTTCCAGTGTCCAATCTCTCTGCAGAAAGTACACTGATTCCTTTTGAGATCCCTAAACCCTGGCCTGGACTTTGATCTTCCTCTAACCTCCTTGCCCTTCTTCGATGAACCCCTGCCTCTTACTTCCAATGCCTCCGCCGATGAGCTTGACTGAGAAGGATGTCTCTCCTTCTTCCTCGTCTCATAACTTGTCAGTGCAGACGATACCTCATGGTAGTCCAACGTCTGCCTACCATTGATAAAGGTCAGTGTGAATGTCTCATACTCCTCCTCCGGGAGTGAGTTCAGGAAGATGATCGCCTTGTCCTCCTCTTCTACAATGACATCCACGTTCACCAAGTCTGTAAGAAGCTTCGTGTATCGGTTGATGTGCTCATTCATTGTGCTCCCCTTCTTCATCTGAAATCTGTACAGCTTAATCTTAAGCTGCAACCTTGACTCAACACTCTTCATCAGGTATTTCTTCTCAAGGGTTTCCCACAGATGCTTCGCCGACGTCTCATGTTGTGCAAGATATTTTATGTCTTGCGATAAACATGAACGAATCAACCCACACGCCGACCTGTTCATCTTTGCCCACTCTTCATCAGTGGTCGTGCTCCTCTTCTTCTCCAGTAGGAGAGTATCCTCGAGGTTTGACGCATTTAGGGCATCCATAACCTCACATCTCCACATCCCGAAATTATTTGTGCCATTGAACTTGACTACATCAATCCTCGGATGAGGATTCATGATCTTAACCAAAGCAATTTCTTCTGCCATTTAGATTACTTGATCCTCTATCTATGCGGAAAATCAATCAACTGGAAATATATCACTACTTCAATAAAAATTCAATTTTTACCTTTTTCTTAAAACCCTAGATTGAGTTTCTCACCGGATCTACTCCACCACAGATTCCACGAGCTCTCCTTGCGTCCTCCTGAGATCGACACACGATCCCACGAACACAAATACCTCTGATCTGAGATCGACACACGATCTCCACCGAATCAGATCCCGAGCCCTCCGAATCACCAGACAAATCCCAAGCGAAACCTGGGAAGCTCTGATACCACTTGTTGCGACTACGACAACAACCTGATGAGGAATCCTTGAATCTCCCAAGCACGAAGAACAATCACAAAACCGCACAAATACCAAACACTAGAGAAAGCACACGCAAACAAACAATCTAACGAGGTTCGGCCTCAATGCCTACGTTCTCGGGGCAATCAAAAGATAGGTTTATTACTTTTGGAAGAAGATTACAATGCTAGCAGCTTTTCTAATCTCAAGAGAGCTCCAGAATTTTCAGCATTAGCCAAACCCTAGAAAAAAACCCGTATTTATACAACACGGTTTCTAAATCTGCAGTTTCTGCCCGCACCCGCTTGTCGGTCGACCGAGCTCCATCCTTGTACATGTTGTGCACGTCGGTCGACCGGGCCGGTCGACCGGGCACCTGCTACTGCGGGCGGTCGACCGGGCCGGTCGACCGGAACACCTGTTCTGCTACTGTTTGGCTATTTCCTGGCTGCTGCTTCCTTCGTCTTTTGTCATCGACTTCCTCGGCGATCACTCGACGACCCCTCGACGATTCTTGTCAACTTCCTCAGCAATATTTCTCTTTTTCCAACAACATGTCAGTCTAATAGTAGTATAATATAATATAAAATTAGTAGTACAAATAACATTGTCCATCACGAATATCGTTGATACTGTCATTATTACATGCTCACGTCACAACAAGATTAGTTGCGGGCAATAAAATTCAAGAGTACTCAGAATAATTTGTAATCATGTCAAACATAAAAATATTATATCATGAAAATTAAATATCAGGTAAGTAGTGTGGTGATTTTCGTCACAAGTGATTGAGCGGTCGATCCTCACCGCAAGTGAGGAATGAAATGGGTAATGCATGCGGATAAAACACAATATAAAAAAAAGAGACAAAGAGGAGTTACGTGAAAAGCCTTAATCGAGAAAACTCACAGATTGGAGGAAGGGTTTTGTTATAATTCTCGGGTTACAGGAATTACATGAATATAGAGGGTGCATACAGAGTGGAATCAAGATCAGAATCAAGGTCCTTAAGTGGGCTTCCTTTCTTCGTTGGAGGGTGTGATCTATTTATACTTGACTGCGTTGTTTGCTTAGAGGCAGATGGGTAGGGGCGAGATCTTTGTAACCCCATAATTTACACATGTCGATTTGTTATAATGGTTGTGCTGGTAAGCTGAGAATGCATGCAGAGAAGCTAGTCACTGTTCATGACTGCCCGCGCTAAGCGGTGCTGCATGTTATACGTGGAAGAAAATAAGACGACATAACTGCCGACAGAGATCAGGGGTGATCTGTTGTTGGAGATACTTAGAGCTGAAGTTTTCAGAATGGAAAGAGCCTTAGAGTGGAGAAGATCTTGAGAATGTCAAGTATAACATGGACTTCAGAAGGGTTTTTGATGCTTTTTGGAGAGTTAAAAGGTAAGGGACATGTGTCACCATCTTGGAAGGGTTCAAATTTTGATCACTACAGGTGCCCTACGCACTTTCATTTGTCAGAGCTTATGGACGGGAAGTCGGAAGAGCGGATTTGGTGGAAGACCTTTCAATGCATTAAGTTCGTCTTGATGTTCGTGGGCATGCAAGGATCTGAATCATAAAAGCTAATCTTTTGGATTTAATTGTAGGTTGTACAATTGGCTACTATCTATCACATCGATCAGCTAAATCTCTCAGAGGTCAGATCTTGTGTCTCTTCAAATCTAGGAGTCATAATGATTGAGAGGTAGGGTGTCTTATTTTGGCAGCGATGGTTGAGCTTTTACTATTCGGTTGACCGAAAATCTCAGGACGTGCACCGACTTTTTGGGAATTGAAATTTTAAATTGGAGAAGGTTTAGCTTCTTCTCCATTTATAAATAGAGTGGAGCCTACGTATGAAATTCAGTTCTATCTTCTCTAAAGAACCCTTCAAAAAAAAAATTCTCTGCTTTGCTGAGATGCCATATTTTCTTCTTTATTCTTCATCAGATGGAGGAAGGAAAGGGAGAGAAAAAAGGTGCAGGATATAGAGGTCAGGCTCTCGCCATGTGGGAGTCTGATTAGTGCGCCACATTAATCATCGTGATGAGCCTATTACGACACACTAATCATCATGACAGTGTGCCGCTGTTGAGGGTGACAGGCAGGGCTTCTGCTTCAACTGCTGTCGATGATCTGATTTCGAGTCGCCCAATTTTTAGGAGATCTTTGGGTTCTGAACCTCTTCTTATAGGGTGTATGAGAAAGAAGGAGAGGGAGCTCACCAGGTGTGCTGGTGAATTACTTTTCATGGTGAGGGCTCGAATCTCTCCCTCAGAACACTTTGGAGGGGATATGTTACCATTACCTTCTTTCGTGTCTTACTGGAGTCTGTCCGGAGTTCGAGGGCATTGTCGTGGCTTTGGATGGATTCTTGGAGATCTTTGTCATTCTACCTGAGATGCATGGAGGATGGCAGTGCCGGTTTAGCCGCCTTGGAGGCATGTTCTAGGCAGAGAGAGAGAAAGATCTTTCACTAGATGAACCTTTATTTTTATTAGGGAGGTAGATTCTTCTCTAGTTTGGGGATCCCTAGACAGTGGTGTGAGAAATAAGGTCGTGCCTTTCGATGGGCATTCCCCGGAGGATGTAACCTAGAAGTTCAGAGACGTGGATGTACAGAAGGAGTAGATCGGGATCATCTGTACTTTTTTTTCAAAAATATAAATACAGAAGTGCAATGGAACTTTATATTATCCTTATTAGATGTAATCAAGTATGTATTTAAATAAATGTATTCAGAATGGAAGGATTTTTTGGAATAAAACGCATATATATCTTTGGAATGGAAATGATTGTATGGATCTTGCCTGACTTGTTTTACTGTTAGTATTTTGGAATCATTATGATCATGCTTCTTCGGAAAGCTGATCTCTATCACCGGTATGGTTGATTTGTGGTGGTGATTTTTTTTGTCACAAGTGATTGGACATTCGATCCTCACCACAGCGAGGAATGAAATTTGATAATGCACACAGATAAAATACAGCACAAAAAAGAGGGACACATTGGATTTATGTAAAAATCTTTAATCGGAAAAAACTAAGGAGAGGAAGAAGAGCTTCACTATAATTCTCAGGTTACAGAAATTACAGGTATCTAGAGGGCGTATACAAAGTATAATCAAGATCAGAATTAGGGTCCGGAAATGTGCTTCCTTTCTTCATTGGAGGGGGCGATCTATTTATTCTTGACTGAGCTGTTGGCTTAAAGGTAGTTGGATGCGGGCAAGATCTTTGTAACTGGATGATTTGCAGATGTCCATTTGTTGTAATGACCGCGATCAGCAGTGCTGGTTTGTTGAGATTGCATGTAGGGAAATTAGCTGCTGGCCATAACCACCCGCGCTGAGCGATATTACACGTTATGGACGTTAAGGAAAATAAGACGGTGTAACTATCGACGGAGATCAAGAGTGATCAGTTGATGGAGTTGTTTGGGATTGAAGGCTTCGGAACGGAGCGGAGAAGATCTTGAGGAGATCAGGTATAGCATAGACTTCGGAGGGGTTCTTTGATGCTTCTCGAAGACTTAGAAGGTGCGAGTCAGGTATCGTCATCTTGAATGAGATCAGGTTTTGACTACTAATCCTCAAACTACATTTTTTTTATAAATAAAAAATAAATATTACATTTTACATACCAAACACATTTACGTTACATTTATTTATGTCCTGCCGTAATCAGTAGATCAGCAAGCAAGCATATTAAAGTTGAACATTTACAGGCATGCATGTGAATCTCCTCAACAGCATGATAGCTATAGCAAGTGTGCCCTTCTACGCTATCTTCAGTTACACTGAGATGTAGTCACCCGAGCAACGCCCGCCGCGGCCGCCACGTGTCCGGCCGAGCCCAGATCTCTCATTACATGACGTCTCTCCAGCGCACCAACCTTGTCCTTCTCCGGTGTTACGCTAACTGCTTTCTCACTCGCACAACCGAACCCCAGAAGCCCCGACGACGACCTTCTTCTCATCTTCCATTCAGTCCTCACCGACGATGACGTCACCGAAAAGTTATCCGCGCTGGCCGTCGCCGCGCTCCACTCGATGCTGGGCTCGCTGGGTTCGTGCACGGCCGGGTGCGAGCCCATCGACACGCTCTCGATCTCGAACAAGTCCGAGCTTGATTCGCTCTGCAGAACCGCAGTCGGGCTTCTTCTGCTGCTTGCGGGCAATCTGCTGTTGCTTTTGCTGGAACTGTTGTCAGCGGCGTCCTTGACCACGTTTTTCTTCGAGCAGCAGGAGCAAACAACATCAAGAAAGCTTCTCCCGCGTCGAGCAGAAGACGGCTGCTGCTGCTGCTGCTGGCGACGGCCGAGCAGAATGCTGTGGCTGTGGGTGCTTGTGTCTGAGCAAGTGCTCGACCGAGATTTCGTTGTTGATCTCTTCTTGTTCTTGCTGCTGCTGCTGCAGTTGCTCGACACCAGTAACCCTGGGTAGTCTTGAACGTCCAGGCTGCCGCTGAAGTACTTCTCAGCTGCAAAGACATCGAGTTCGTCGTTGTCGTCCATTGATGTTCGCTTTGCAGGCGCGATCGTCTGGAATGATGACCGCCTCGAGCCTGGGTTCGCGAGCTCGGTGGAGAAGCTCTGCCTGATTAGGGCGAGATAGGAGGAGAATGAGTCGTCGCGAACATTATTTATGTTGGTTTCAAAAGGAGAGTACGAGGAAGAAGAGATTGTAGCAGAGACCATAATTTTTTTTTTTTTGGGTTTTTCCTTTTTTTTGGGGGGGGATTATTTTTTGTACTTCTGATCATGTAGAAGACAAGGGTACGAAATTAATTTGGAAGGAAACATCATCTGATGATTGGAAAAAATTGAGGGGGAAAAAGAGATTAGCAAATTAGTGTCTCAATTTAAGGTTGAGCTAGATTGAAGGAGGCGTGCATGTGCGAGGCTACATATAGAGGCAGAGGGCAAGGGGGAGTACTAGTAACAAATGTTTTGCTACAAGGAGAAGGTCAATTACTAACTACAGAAAAAAGTTAGAAACAGTCTGAAGATAAGTGGGGTCAGGATTCGGTTTCTAGGGATTGGCTGACTGCACACATGAGTGGATTGAAGAAGAAGTGATTTGATGCTGGCCTTTTAATTTTTAGCTTGTGATTAATTGTAGTCATTAATGTCCAGCCACATGATGGGAAAAAAAAAGATTCTTCATCTCCGGCATATATTCATGCATGACTTTTCATCCCCACACATTTCCATGTATGTTTTTTATTTTTCTATCAACCGGGAGAGTAATTGATAATTTTTTAGATTTCATGTATCTTTTCAGATTCCCATCAAATGAGAGAGTAATTGGAGTGAGGTGTCAAGAATCAAGCTTTCTTTATTTTAAAAAAAAAGAAGAAGAAGAAATGAGAGCATCACGATAATCATAAACAAATAAGAACAATAAAATATAGAGAGAAATCAGTGAGTGTGAACCCTCTGAATTTTCTAACCACCAGAAAGTTCTGACCTTGATTGAGAAGCAAACATTATCCAATCAAGACGGAATTTTAAAGTGTTGTTTCTGAGTTGCTGGAGATCACATTTAACAGTCAAATAATCGATCTGGGTCATCTACTGTTCTCATTTATCCACCTTATTCTGGTGAGTTTGTTCATACTATTCGCTCTTTATGTAGGGATAGAGGAGATAAAATACTTAATGGTAAAGTTTTTTTTAACTCATCGGAAGAAATAGTGCAGAAATCGGAGTTTAAAGGAGCGAGAATGTAGTCGATTTGCAGGTCAGAACAGAGGCCCGCCGACCAGCCCGGTCGACCGACAAGCGTATATGCTTCTCCTGTTGGGATTCGAACTTCGTTTCTGAAAAGGAGTCAAATCCAATTGTGGTTTTCTAAAACCCTGGGAGACTCTGGCTATAAATAAAGGGTAGAGCCCTCATGAATTATATCTCTCGAAAAACTTATAATTGATCATTGAATCAATATGATCTCTCTCTCCCTTGCCCTAAAGATGAAGGCAAATTGTCGAAGCTCGTTAAATATTGTGTTTGCTTCTCTCTTGTTAATTATTCTTATCTTTTGAGTACTTCTCTGGTGTGTATCTCTCTGTTGATTGAGATTTCTCAATTGGTTGTTTTCAAGGCGCTAAACAAGTGGTATCAGAGCATCCTAGGTTCATCATGGGATCGTGTGTCGATTCCAAGAGCATTTGTGGCTGTGTGACGGAGATCGTGTGTCGATTTTGGAGCAGCGTTGGGAATGTTTATGGGATCGTCTGTCGATCTCAGAACAGCGTTTGGAGTGCTTAAGGAATCAGATTTGGTGGCGTAGATCGCTTCGGAAACTCTCCTAGGGTTTCACTTTGAGGAAAAACTTTATCTTTATCTAGTTTTCTGATCTAACACCGTTTGATTTTCGCATTGCTTTGAGGAACCTATTGAGAAGATGGCTGAAGATAGTACATCTACGGTGAAATTCATGAATCCACATCTATTGAAGATTGATATGATAAAGTCGATGGCAAGAACAACTTTAGGACGTAGAGATGTAAGGTGATGGATGCATTGACGACATCAAACCTCAAAGACACATTACGGTTGGAGAAAAAGCCTAAGGCTACTTCTGAATAAGTTGGAACAAGATGAATCAAACGGCGTGTGGTTTGATAAGGTTTGATTTGACACAAGACATCAAGTATCATGTGTTACATGAAACATCTGTAAGGAAGTTTTGATAGATCCTGAAGAAGAAATATCTTACAAAGAGTATCGAGTCTTATTGTAATTGAAGATGAGGCTTTATCGCTTCCAAATGAAAAAAGAACTCTCCATTGATGAACACATGAATAACTATTTCAAGCTTCTTACAGACTTAGTTACGTGGATGTGAAGATCAAAGAAGAGGATAAGGCGGTGATTCTATTGATTCTCTTCCTGACGAAGAGTATGAGACCTTCACCCTAATTTTGATCAATGGTAGACAAATACTTAACTACAGTGAGGTGTTGACTGCTCTTGTAAATTATAAAGTAAGGAGGCAAGACAAGCTGTCTTCTTTTAGGAATACATCAGCAGAGGCATTTGTGATAAGAGGCAGGAGTTCCAATCGGAAGGGCAAAGGAGATCGTGAAAGATCAAAGTCCAGGTCAGGTTTTCAAGCGCTGAAGAAAAACCAGTGCGCCTTCTGCAAAGAGTTAGGGCACTGGAAGATTGATTGTTCAAAGACCAA
This sequence comes from Agave tequilana, assembly GCA_038442645.1. Taxonomy (NCBI): domain Eukaryota; kingdom Viridiplantae; phylum Streptophyta; class Magnoliopsida; order Asparagales; family Asparagaceae; genus Agave; species Agave tequilana. Next base: position 20,503 of record JAVJIF010017831.1, read on the forward strand.
GGGTAAGAAGGAGTCGAAGACTGAGGCAAATCTCGCACATGTGGGCAGTACTCAAGCCAGTACTTCACAGGCAGGTGGATCGGACTCAAACTCATCAGTATTTTCTTTTTCCATTACTATTCCTATTGTTGGTTACTCAGGAGACTCTGAGCGGATCTTAGATACTGTGCTACCTATCATGAATGCCCAAACAGGGATTGATTTTCTAGTTTTGAGAAGTTAGATGGATGTTCTGTTATTATGGTGATGATTGGCCTGTAGCATGGAAAGAAAGATACAGTCCAGATCAAGATGTTTGATGGGATGGTGAGGGAATTGAAGGAGGTGAGGTATGTACCTCAACCTAAAAGGAATCTTATCTCAGTTGGTGCTTTGAAAACATTGGGTCTTGAGGTATCTATAAGAGATGGTGTTCTCAAGATGACTAAAAGATCAATGATGGTGTTGAAGGGCGTCCGCTGAAATAATCTCTACTACTTGAAGGGTAGTACAGTTACAGGTCAAGTGGTAACTTCTACAGATTCAGAGAATGATTCAATCAGGCTGTGGCATATGAGGCTCGGACATACATGTGAAAAGTCTTTGCAAGCTCTTGCAACGTAAGGTATGTTGAAAGGTGCCAGGACCTGCAAATTAGAATTTTGTGAACATTGCATCATCGGAAAAAAAAAACCAAGGTGAAATTCAGCACAATGACTCACTGCACTGAAGGGATTCTGAATTATGTTCACACAGACGTTTGGGGACCTACCAAGACGGCATCAATTGGAGGTAACCACTACTTTGTGACTTTTATAGATGATTACTCTAGGCGATGTTGGGTATATACCATGAAGCACAAAGAGAAAGTTCTAGAATTGTTTGTAGAGTGGAAGAAGAATATGGAGAAAAGCACGGGAAGGAAGATCAGGGCACTCCGGTCAGATAACGGAGGTGAGTATAAAAGTGATCCTTTCCTAAAGCTATGCCATGATGAGGCATAGTAAGGTACTTCACAGTAAGAGAAACACCGCAACAAAATGGGATAGCATAAAGAATGAACAGGACTTTGCTAGAGAATGTCCGATGTATTTTATCCAATGCTTATCAAAGAATTTTTGGGCTGAGGCTTAGGCATATACTTGCTATCTCGTTAACATGTTACCTTCGTCTCCGATAGGAGGTGAAACTCTTCTGGCAATTTGGTCTGAAAAAGTTGCTCATAATTATGATTCGCTAAGGGTATTTAGGTATCCAGCCTACTACCATGTTAAGGAAGACAAGTAAACCCAAGAGCGAAGAAAAGTGTGTTCATAGAATTCAAGAAAGGAGTAAAAGGCTACAAGATTTGGAATCTTAAGGACAAGAAGTTTGTCCTCAACGGAGATGTCACATTTGATGAGGCTTCCATGCTGAAACCTACAATCTCTCAGCAGGTGGAGACTGAGAAGACCAAAGGGATATTACAGCAGGTGGAAAGTAATGCTACTTCACCATCCCTAGAAAGATCAGTATCATTGGTGATCATACCCACGGTGACATATGGTCGTGATCATATAGCCGATCAGGATACTGATGATGATGAAGATCAAGGACAGGCTATGGGTGATGTCCATGAATCCATTGCAGTTGAAAGAACCAGAAGAAATTCACATAAGCCTAGTTAGATCACTACAGATACGATCATGGCCTATGCTCTCCCAGTCGTTGAAGAGGCGATCTCATCTATATATAGGGGAGCTAAAATCAATCCAGAGTCCAAGATGTGGAAGGATGACATGGTGGAAGAAATGAGTTCTCTATATAAGAATGACACTTGGGAACTGACAGAGTTCCCCAAGGGAAAGAAGAAATTGGCTGTAAGTGGGTTTGTGCAAAAAAAAAGGGATCTCTCAATGGTGATGTACGCTACAAAGCCAGATTGGTAGCTAAAGGCTACGCACAGCGAGAAGGCATTGATTACAATAAGGTATTCTCACATGTTGTAAAGCACTCGTCGATTCAGATTTTGTTAGCGCTGGTAGCACAGTATGAGTTGAACCTTGATCAGCTCGATGTGAAGACCGCCTTTCTCCATGGCGATCTTAAAGAGAAGATTTATATGTCTCAGTCGATGGGGTTCAAAACTGCAGGAAAATAGAATATGGTATGCAAGCTGAAGAAATCGTTGTATGGATTAAAGCAGTCTCCTAGGCAGTGATACAAGCGTTTTGACAGTTTCATAAGAGATAAAAAGGTACACACGTAGCCATTATGACCCATGTGTGTATTACAATAAGCTACCCGGAGGAGAGTACATCTATCTACTATTGTATATAGATGATATGCTCATCGCTTCTAAGAACAGATCCGCAATAGATAAATTGAAGAAAGACTTATCTTTCGAGTTCGAGATGAAGGATCTTGGTGAAGCGAAGAAGATGCTAAGCATGGAGATTGAACGAAGGAGTGGTAATGTTAGCTTGACACAGAAGGGGTATTTGCATAAGGTACTTCAGAGGTTCAACATAAATGGCGATATGAAATCTGTAAGTACACCATTAGCACCTCATTTCAAGTTAAAAGCCACTATGTCTCCTAGTACAGTTGACAAACGTAAGTACATGACTCGAGTGCCGTATGCTAGCGCAGTTAGTAATTTAATGTATGTGATGGTATGTACAAAGCTTGATTTGTCACAAGCAGTCTCGATGATTAGCAGATACATGCATGATCCGGTAAGGGTCATTGGGAGGCAGTAAAGTGGGTTTTACAGTACATCAAAGGTAACATAGATGTTGGCTTAGTATTTGAGGAGGATTCTACGGGTAAGCAGGAGTGTGTCAGATATATTGATTCCGACTATGTTGGAGATCTCGACAAATACTGGTCTACAACGGAATATGTGTTCACATTATTTCAAGCACGGTAAGTTGGCGCTCTATATTACAGTCTATCGTTGTATTGTCTACTACAGAGGTCGAGTACATGGCCATGACGGAGTCTATGGAAAAGGCGATATGCTTCAAGGGTTGCTCGATGACTTGAGAATTGATTAGGATCTGTTGAAGATCAACTGTGATAGCATGAATGCTATCTATTTGGCAAAGAGCCAGGTGTATCATGCAAGGATGAAGCATAGTGACCTCAGGTTCCACTTTGTTCTGGAGATTCTCGATGAAGGTGATATTGAGGTACATAAGGTTCACACAAAAGAGAATCCCATCATATGCTTACCAAGGTGGTTTCAAGAGTGAAATTTACACATTATAAAGAGTTGCTCCATATCCTTCTGGTTGCTTGAGCTCGGTAGAGTTCGTTTGGATGAACTACGGATGGCTTGATTTCGTTCGAGTTGACATGTTTTATGTTAAGTTCGGCTCAGGTTTGCGAAATCTTCACCGAGGTGGAGGATTGTAGGGAGAGAGGAGATAAAACACTTGATGGTAGAGTTTTTTAACTCATTGGAAGAAATAGTGCAGAGATCGGAGTTCAAAGGAGCGAGAACGCAGTCGATTGGCAGTCCAGAACAGAAGTCAGTCGACCGGCCTGGTGCCAGTCGACCGACAGGCGTATCTGCTTCTCCTGTTGGGACTCGGACTTCGTTTCTGAAAGCAGTCGAATCCAATTGTGGTTTCCTAAAACCCTGGGACTCTCTGGTTATAAATAAAGGGGTAGAGCCCTCATGAATTGTATCTCTCTAAAAACTTGTAATTGATTATTCAATCAATAAAATCTCTCTCTATCTCCCTTACCCCGAGGACGTAGACAAATTGTCGAATCTCGTTAAATATTGTGTTTGCTTTCTCTTTTATTAATTGTTCTTATCTTTTGGGTACTTCTCTGGTGTCTCCCTCTCTGTTGATTGGAGTTTCTCAATTGGTTATTGCCAAGGCGCACGCAACATTTTAGAGTGAAGTATATTTGTGATTATTGATGGTCAGTATTTTTCTAGTGATTGTAATCTCATTATTTGGAGATAGTGAAATATTTGATCTGAATTAGATCCGTGGATTTATTTTTAGTGAGTTTCAAATGTAAAAATTGTGTGCCGCATTTCCTATTTTGTCACTAATTTACATTACTCATTTCATCTCAACGCAAAGAGAAAAATTATATTTTACAACTTTAGTAGATTTTTTCCAACATGAGCATGTTTAGTTGGATGCAAGAACTTGAAGAAAAAAGAATTAAATGAAAGAAAAACTCACAAGGCTAGAAGGAAACGAGATTATTTGATCATTTAGGTATTAGGAAGCACCTCAGAGAATTTCTTAGATGCGGTCAAAAAGTCAACTTACTACTTTGAATCATGTCTCACCACATTGATCTTCAAGCTTTATAATGACCGTACATAAAAAATATGCATATCATAAAATTTGAGTGTACATTAAGTAAATACAAACTATCATTTTCTTGAAAACGATGTGTTCTTGAAACGTTGTTATGTTTGCATTACTATTTGGCTATTAAAATAGGCAAACAGAAAATAAATGAAAAAAACTGAATTAAAGATTAAAAAAAAAAAAAGCGAAAGGTATAAGGTAAAAAAAAGCGATGGTTTCTTTATTATTCTTTTCTATTTGAATCAGATCATATGGATGTTTGACAAAATATAACCACCACATTACTTCTCGGAAAATACTTGGCTGTTTGGATTCAAAGAAATGGGCGGAAGTGAGAAAGTGGGAATTAAGGTTTTTTTTTTTTTTTTGCTTTTGAAAAATAAGAATTCTTGTGCATCTTTTCGGTACTTAGTTGATAGTTGAAAGTGAAAGTGAAAAAGTATATTGTGTTTTTCGATATTTTGTTAATAATGTGGAAGTGTAAATGGAAAGATTGACCAACCTTAAAATAATATTAAAATAAAAATTAATTATGAAAAAATTTAGATTATAATTAGAATGCAAGTTAGATTTACATGACAACAAAATTAACTGTTTTGAGGTACAACTTATTAGAAATGAGATTTACATAACTACAAAATTAACTGTAGCATCTTGAAAGTGAGGAAAATGATCGTTTAAGTGGGAAAAAAGAAATGAAAAAGAGTTTTTCATTTTTTTTTTCCTGATATTTAGATGGACAACGAAAATAAAAAATGATACTTCCCACTTCCTCACTCCGCCCACCTCCTTAGAACCAAACAGAGATTTCTTTTTGACAGAGTCACAGAAGAAAGCGGCCCATTTTAAACCTGAGCCTCTCAAAAGTTTTAACATGAATTAGACCCCAGTATCAACAATTTTAAACCTAACCCTACTCCATTTTACCATGAATTAGGCCCCAGCATCAAAAATTTTCAAAGTTGTACGGTATATTTATTTTCTCAATTATTATCCGAATTTAAAATATGTTACAATTAAAAAGCAGAGCACGATGTCAACTCAATATGAATTGAACAGTCTACAGCACTAGTTCTATGGTGCAAATTCTTTGAAAGAGTCCGAATGAAGGATCTGATACTAATCTTGTGTTCACTTTCTAGAAAAGGGTTATCTCATCTTATCAATATGCCACATTACCCGTGTCGGTTATGAGGGCATCAGAGTTAATGTCACTATCTAAGTGCCAACTCTTCTTATCAAAGCTGCAAATTGCTCGAAACCCACCAAATTAATGACTGTTAAGATATAAATATCTCAACTCTGACTTAAACTTTAGAGTTTTGATGTAGTGACATGAATTTTAATATGATATCAGATCAATTCATATTCAATTCTCATCGGATGCACATTAAAATACAGATTTAAAATAAAAAAATACCGTTACCGTGAAAAGCTATCCACGAAAAGGGTGCTCAACTTACGGAAGCGTGTTAATATATAATACCTCAACTTTTCTCTCAACTTTGAAATTTTAATATAGTGACGTGAACTTTAACAATGACAAATTTTTCTCATATGAAAGAAGTGAGAAATTGGTAATAGTTGCCCGGAAAAAAGTGACTAATTACAAATAACAAACTACAATAAAGTAAACTTTTGAGGTGTTGAGTATATCTAGTGCACTTATGTTTCATTATTGCTCATTGCAACTACAACTGTGATAAAAATATCTACAAGTTACACATGTGGTTGCAAGTGCGACCATCAAAATTAATTAAAAAAAGAAAATTTTAATATTCATTTGCAACTGCAAAAACTATTATTGCTACGATGAATAACAAAAAAAAATATTTGTCACGGTTGTCACTACAAGTGATGTAAGCGGTCGCAATTGAAATAGTCTCATTTTGCTCACCGTGTCTCTCATTCTCGTTCACAGGCATAATCGTGTCTTGGCAGCCATTCAGTCGGGTGGGGCTACTAGGTCTCGCCCGGAAGCCCATCGAAATCAACAGTCCAAATGAACGCGGTGACCGCTGTGATGAAAAATACGGTGCGCCAAAAAAAATTCCAATGGAAATTCCACTTGCAACAAAACAAAAAATGTTCATGTGAATCCAGATAAGAGATAGGCAGGAGCTCGCCTAGCCAACTGGCCTCGCCATTTATGAGGCACAGCGAGTCCCGTAGCCGACGGGGTACTGATCGATAGAAGCTTGACGTATGTAATGTCCCAATTAAACGTCCTATATGTCTATGCTCACTAACAAATTAATTATTAAAAGAAGAAAAATAAATGAGTTGGAGATTGTCCAGTTGCATGTCGTTTAGCTAATGACAACAATCAGCCTTAAATAGGGCTTGTCGCAAAGCGAGCTGAAAAATCAGTGGTACATTGAGCGTGTTGAATGCGTATTTGGCTTTGGAGGAGAAATTTAAGTTTCTCCTTGTTTGTGTTTGATTTTTAGTCAAATAGTAAATAGATCAAAGAAATTTAAATGATATATGCATAGATATCAATTCTTTCTAAGCTTATTGTTACGAGTGTTAGACTATGGGCCACACTCCCCACGTGTGAGCACACGCGGCATGGGCCGGGCCGGGTTTGGGTCCGGGTGGTGTGCGCTCACGACCGACGGACATGAATGCACCCTAGATCAAGGAGTTCTTGAACCTGTCACATTTTGAAGATTCATCGGAGTAGTCTAGACTTGGAATTATTTCCGAGTACCTTGAGACACGGAAAGACTCCTGAGTACTTGGACTCGGAGTGGACCCCGAGCACTTAGACCTCAGAGTCTTTCCCGAATACTTGGAGATGCAGAATGATTTCCGAGCACATAGACTCGGAATATTCACGAGCTCCGTCTCACTCTCTCAACGTCCAGCAGAGCTGATGCACATTAATTACAATTAACCTGAACTTACGCTTGATTTGTGCAGAGACTATTATTAACAGATTCGAGGCTCTGCCAACTGTCGTAGGCCGAGTGCTAGTGATTCTAGGAGATCTTTTTTTACCGTTACAGGACAAAGCCGAACCAACGCCTGAGCAAAGAGATAGGTAGAGCAGCGACTACACGATTGCATTTTTTAGACCAGATTTAATTTGCTTATATTCTGTTTTTAATTTTGTAACAACATATTAGAAAGTTAATTTAATCTGTTTCATCAAATAATTGCTCTTTAAGAAATAGCAATCAACAAGGCTAAGTATTGGCGCGGCGGCGCCACCACGCGATCTTGTTTTTGGGGCCCAGCAGAGCGGCGGATGCGCCACCCCTTCGCACGACGACGTGGTTATCCTCTCGGCCACTTCAACCTGGCGCTTGACCGAAAATATACGTTCATGTTTCGAGAAATAACGTATTATATTTTTGTATAATAAACACTTTTAGATAAAAAGTGAGTTCAGGTTCTTATCCTGTAAATCATAAAAGTTAACTTGGTGACAGTGATTAATTTGTTGAAAGTTGATATTAATTTTAATTTTCACTGAAATCGACTGTCAAAAGCACATATCTATAAAATAATCTAAAAACACAAGATCACATTGGTGTAAATATGTAAAAGAGAAATGAGAGTAACTAAAATATCTTAATGAAGTTGATAATTGAAAACTAGCTCATAATATGGAGCTGAAGCTACTTCTCCGAGGGGAAAATAAATAAGTCAATAAATAAGAATGTGGAGGAGATAAGATAATATGATTAATAAGAAAAGGAAGTAAAAAAAAAAATTGGGGGGAGAGCCAGAAGGAGAACTGTTATATAGTTGTACTTCAGAATTTTTGGTCAAATTCTTAAGAGTTAGAGGAGACTAATGATAATGGTGGCTGTTGACGGTGAGAAGGGGATTTTTTTTTTTTAATCACTCAAAATAATTTAATTAAAAAAATAAGATTAAGCAGAAATGAGGCTGACTACTATGGCCTTCATCATCAAAATTCATTTGAATTCTGACGAAAGACGAGGACGAGTTAAAGAAATTTCATCAAGGGTGTCTGCTTCAGTTTTTTCAATTTTCTTGCTCGTTGGCGTTAGCAAAGAAACACATTCAACTAAACACTAACAATAATATCAATTGTAACACCCCGCTCCCAGAATACGTACTTAGTTGCGTATTCAGATTTTTCGATCATATTTTTTCGATTTACTTCATGTATTGTTTTGTATTATGAATTCTTTATATGATCGTTTTGTCTTGGATCCGGATTCACGGACTCGGAGTCAGCCCTAGTCTGAACCGAGGACCCGATCCGAGGGTATTACTCGATTTGGTCTTTCTGATATTTAAATTTGACCGGTTTCAGTTTTAAACATCATTTTCCAATATTTTAGATTTTCTATAATTTTCTGGAATTTTCCTGAATTAAATTGAGAATCTTCAAAACCGGTGTCGACCAGTGCCGCTGACCGATTCCCGAATTTTTAATTTACAAACCGATAGGAATTACTAGAAGTGTCTGTTTACATTATTTCTTAAAATCACATTTCCTATGTAATACTTTTTCTGAGGATTTTATGAATTTATGAAAATTCCACCGGATTGGGTGTCGGCCAGTATCGCTGGTTGATTCCAAAATTTTTAGTTTACAATCAGAATTGAATTTCTGAATTCCGCTTTCGCATTGTATCTTAGAATCGTATTTTCTTCCTTACTACATTTTCTGGGATTTCTTAGAATTTATCAAAATCCGGCCGACCCGTGTAGACCGGTATCGGCGGTTGACTTCCGGATTTTTAATTTGAAAATGGGATTTTATTTCTAAAAACCGATTTCATATTATTCCTCAAGATGACGTTTTCTACCTCTGGGTATTTTTGGGGATTTTTCTGGAACAGTCAATATTTCGCGACCATATTATAATATTATTATTTTTCTTCCCAATTTCTTTTTTTCTTTCTTTCTTCCCTTTTCTTTTCTTCCACTGACTCCAGCCCACTCCCCTCCACGTGGGCGACACCACACCCCAATCCCTCTCCCATCCATCAATCCCTATCACTCTCTCTCCTTTCTTTTTCTTCTTCTTTTCTGTTTCTTTTCTTTTTCCTCCCCTTCTCTTTTCACTTCTTCTTCTTCTCCTCCATTTTGTGGACAACGACCAACCCCCCAACCTAGCCACCACCGGCCATCACCGCCGGCGCCTCCCTCCGCCCCACGACGCCGGCGAGGAGACCCCCAAATTCCGGCCATCTCCTTTCCCTCTCTCCTTTTCTTTTTCCTTTCTTTCTTTTCTTTTCTTTTCCATTTTCTTTCCTTTCCTCCCCTAGATCCGGCCACCACCTCCTTCGCCGGACCTCTCCTCCCTCCTCCGGCACCCCCGGCGAGGGGCTGACCGCCGCCGGCGCGATGCCGGCGGCCTTGGGCGCGGCCAGGGGGCCTCCTGGCCCCCTGTGCGCTGGTGTGGAGGGGGCAGCAGCCCCCTCCCTTCTTCTCCTTGGGGTGGCCGGCGCCACCCCAGATCTGGGCACCGCCGGTGACGTGCCGGCAGCCGCGGGCGACCAGGGGCCCACCTGGGCCCCCTGTGTGGCTGAGGGGGGCAGCAGCCCCCCTCTTTCTCTGCTGAGGGGGCAACAGCCCCCTCTTTCTCTCCCTCTCTCCTGGGGAGTGGCCGGCGCCACTCCCCCTGCCGGTGGCCGGCGCCGTCCGGCGCCGCCACCTGGCCGGCGGTCAGGCCGAGCGCCCCCAGAGGGGGGCGCTGTGCGTGAGCGGAGGGGGCAGCAGCCCCCCTGTTTCCTTTCTCCCTCTCTCTACCTAAT
>JAVJIF010017832.1:0-51463 GCA_038442645.1 Agave tequilana
GACAATGTTAAATGAATATGGTCTACCACATTATTTGTGGGCGAGGCCGTTCATACTTCATGTTACATTGCAAATCGTGTTTTCCTATGTAAAAATACTACTAAGACTTCTTATGAGATGTATTTTTCTAGAAAACCCAATGTTTCTTATTTCAAAGTGTTTGGTTGCAAATGTTTTGTTTTAAATACAAATATTAATTTGGGAAAATTTGATGCAAAGCATATGAGGCTATTTTGTAGGTTACTCAAATACTAGTAAGGCTTATAGAGTCTTCAATAGGTCAACTTTGACTATTGAGGAATCTATTCATGTTAAATTTGAGGAATCTAACAAGTTTGTTAAGAATTGTGTAGAAATTGATGCTTTAGATGAAGGCTGGGGAAAGTGACCTTGGAGGATGCTTCTACCATGGGAGACAAGCCAAAGGATGGTGATGGAAGTGAGCCAAAGTGGAAGAGGCTCAAGAAATGAACATCGAAGCAAATGAAGAGGAGCCCTCTCAACCACTACCAAAGGATTGGAGATTCAATCCTCATCATCCCAAGGACCTCGTCATAGGTGAAGTATCAAAAGGGGTAACTCGCTCTAAGATTCAAGATTTTTGTGGTAATTTTGCTTTTATTTCACACATAGAACCTAAAAATGTCCTCGATGGCCGAGGCCGATTCATATTGGTTGCTAGCTATGCAAGAGGAGCTCAATCAATTGAGCGCAACCAAGTTTGGCACCTTGTTCCTAGGCCCCAAGATAGACCAACTATTGGCACTAAATGGATCTTTAAGAACAAGTTGGATGAATCGGGTAATGTAGTTAGAAACAAGGCTAGGTAGTTGCCCAAGGTTACACTCAAATCGAGGGAATCGATTTTGAAGAAAACCTTTGCACCCGTAGCACGGCTCGAAGCCATACGGATGACCTTAGCATATGCCTCATTTAAAGATTTTAAGTTATTTCAAATGGATGTAAAGAGTGCTTTTCTTAATGGGTATATTGATGAGGAGGTGTATGTTGAACAACCCCCGGGTTTGTTGATCCTACACACCCTAATTATGTTTATAAATTAGATAAAGCACTATATGTTTAAAACAAGCCCTAGGGCTTGGTATGAAAGATTGTCTTCATTTTTGCTTTCAAATGATTTTAAGAAAGGAAAGTTGATAAACATTATTTACCAAACATATAGATCTAGATATCCTCATAATTCAAATTTATGTTGATGACATTATTTTGGATCTACTAATGTTCACTTTGCAAGAATTTTGAGTCATGCATGAAAAAGGAATTCGAGATGTCTATGATGGGAGAGCTCAACTTCTTCCTTGGACTTCAAATCAAGCAACATAGTGATGGGAAATTCATCAACACGCCAAGTACACCAAAGAACTCATCAAGAGGTTCGGGTTGAAGGATCCAAAGTAGCAAAGACTCCCATGGCAACCACTACGAAACTTGACAAGGACGAACAAGGTAAGGAAGTAGACATCAAATTATTTCGTAGCATGATTGGTAGTTTACTCTATCTTACGGCTAGTAGCCGGATATATGTTTTCCGTATGTTATGTGCACGTTTTCAATCATTCCTAAGGAATCACACTTAATAGCGGTATTAAAACGCATAATTAGGTATCTTAGGGCACAATTGATTTAGGTTTGTGGTATCCAAAAATAACCAATTTACCATGACTAGTTATTCGGATGCCGACTATGCGGTTGTAGGGTAGATAGGAAGAGCACAAGTGGCACTTTGCCAATTCTTGGGCAATTGTCTTGTGTCTTGGTCTTCCAAAAAGCAAAATAGTGTAGCCCTTTCAAACGCCGAGGCGGAGTATGTAGCAGCCGGAGCTTGTTGTGCACAAGTACTTTGATGAAACATACTCTTCTCGATTTTGATTTACATTTTGATCATGTTAAGATTTATTGTGATAATACTAGTGCTATTCACATGACCAAAAATGCTAATCAACATAGTAAAACCAAACATATAGACATTAGATATCATTTTCTTAGAGATCACTTTGAAAAGGTGACATAGATATTGATTTTGTTTCCACAGATTTTCAACTTGCAGATATTTTCACAAAACCTTTAGATTATGCAAGATTTTCATTTATTTGTGGTGAATTGAATGTATGTAAGATTGATTTAAATATCTTAGTTTGTTTTGTTTTGGTTCTAATATGTTTGTTTGTTTTGTCTTAAAATTTTTTTTAAACCCTTTTTGATGTATGACAAAAAGGGGGGAGAAATATAAATATATATAGTTTTGGGAGAAAATATATGGAGAAAAATATGTGGTTTGTTTTAAATTTTGTTATTCCTTATGATAGTTTTTTTTTTTTTGGTGATGATATTTTCAATGCTTTATGTATGTTACATAGTGTCATATTCATGTTAAATACATAGCATTGTTAAGGGGGAGTTTTCCAAGCTCTTTCTTCTTTTATTTGTTTAAAACTCATATGTTTTGTCATCATCAAAAAGGGGGAGATTGTTGGCCCAAGGTTACAATCAACCCATGTTTAGTGTATTTTGATGATTACAAAACATATTAGTTTTGGTACTAATATAAATTGTTGTTTAAGTGTATTTCAGGTTTATATATTAAAGAGAGAATTCTTCCCTAAAGGAAGTGTATTGGACTCAAGACAAGTCAAATTGGGCTCAAATTGCAATATTGAAGATCAAGAGAAGATAGCTCAAGTTGAAGTCTTGAAGACCATTGTAGTTTGTAAGTTTAGTTTTGTAAAGATAGAATATGTGAAATTTGGCTCTAGGATTTGCACACACATTTGTTTGTATGTTTCTATGTTTTCAAAATATTTATTTCTAGGTTTATGCCTTAGTTTATACATACATGTACCCAAAGCTTTACATCTTCAAAAACTTGTTTAAATACATGTATATAAATATTTTCAGCATAAAACTTAGCTTCAGATTTTTAAAGATTTTTATACAAAATTTTCTATCTTAAAATCTGCCAGAAAAACAGTTTTCTAGGCAGACCGGTCGACCGGCCCAGTCGACCGGCTGCTGTGCCCAGACATGCACAGGCTGTGCATGTCTGTCGGTCGACCGGACCTACATACGGTCGACCGAAATTAGATGTTTGCTCTCTGTATCTTTCCGGTCGACTGGGTCGGTCGACCGGTAGAAGGAAACTGTGTTTCCTTTCTTGAGATCGGTCGACTGGCAGTCGACCGGAGCCATAACGGCTCTTTTGCCAGCAGGGTTCCGGTCGACGGCAGTCGACCGGTAGGCCTGCACCCACCTCCAACGGCTCTTTCCTCTTTGGGCTGTTCTGAAAACTGTTTTATTTTCTGTTTTAACAGACTTTTTAGAGGGTTGTTGGGGTGCTTTTGCAGGTGATATTAGCTTGAAAAATCAGAGTTTTTAACCTATTCTCTCCCTATAAATAGTGGAAATAGGCCTTAGTTATCCACCAAGAAAAATACAAGTTTTCATAGTTTTCAAGAGAAAGAGAAAAATAGTTTAAAGCTTTCATTTCCATTCTTCAAAATTGGTTTTTCAGTTGTTGTTTGATCTCTAATATCACTCTACAACTGAAGTTTTTTCACACACACTTCATGAGCCAAAAAAATTTCATATTCTTTCTATAGGTGAAGTTGTAAAAGAGTGAGAGTGTTTGTAAAAGAGTGTTGTGGTCTAGTTGAGATCACAAATTTGTAATCCTTGTTCTTGTGGAGACAAGCTCCTCGGTGGAGTTTCTTTGTAAGGTGAAGCTACGGGCTTGAGGTCTTTGGAGGCCTAACTTGTACGGGATCCTAAGGGGATAGTGGAAACCCTTCACGGAGGTGAAGGCGGGGGGGGACTAGAGCTACGGGCTCGAACCTCGAAACAATCACTTTGTTTGCGATTGCCTTGTGTCATCTTGCCTAATTCTCTCTTGCTTTACTTACTTTCAATTTATTGCTTGAGAACTAACATCTTATTTGTGCAATCCTTACTTGTTTACTTTTCTTGCTATATTACTTGTGTGCAATTTCATCATCACTTTCATACTTGGAATTGTTCGATCACACCTCAATACAACACGGTTGCATTGCGCACCTCTAACCCATTTAAGGGAATTGGGAGGAAGGAGATCAGAACCTCGCAAGGGGTATTCGGCTCTTAGTCGTGTTTTGAGAGATCGTTGCATCACTCTAGTAAAATTTAAAAAGAGCATTAGATTAGCAATTACACCTATTCACCCCCCCTCTAGGTGTATTTCAATATGTCCACTGCTGCTGCTGTTTTTTTGTTTCCTGTTCCCCAAACCTGCAAACAGAAAAGAATAAAAGAATAGTTAATTTTTTTTTATTTTAGAGATAAAAACTTACCGTCCCTCCCCGGCAACGGCGCCAAAATTTGTTGACTGAGTTTTCCTGCACACAAAATGTAGTAGTATTTTAGTTTTAAGAATAGGATGTGCAAGTTCTCAATTCGAATCCGCTGTAGCAAGCTATGCGGGTCGTGATCCTCAGGGAGGGATGCGATGAAAGCGTAAGCAAGATATCTCCTTTTTAGTAAAAAAGAAAATAAGAAAATATTAGTTAGAAGGAAAGCGGTATTTACAATGGGTCGGAAAGAGATAGACTTTGGAGAAGAGATGTGATTTATTCTACAAAAATAAAAAGAAGGAAAAGAAAAGAGAGAAATACTTACTTTATTTTGGTGGAGGAAAAACGTGAAAACCTACATGTTCTACCTTTCTTAGGAGACGATCAACGCATAGATAATAAACTCGAGCCCGGTCCTTGTGCACATTATATCGTCAAGCATATCAAGAACGAAGTGATGCGAAGCTTGGAAGTGGAGAACGTTTTCATGAAATATCGTTGGCTCTCACGTAGTTTAGTTATACTTGCTTGGAGTTCACTTGCATGTTCTTCAACAACCACAGAGATGAAAGAGAAAAAAGAATATAAAACAAAATAAAAGCAAAACATAAGAATAATAAAAAAATAAAGAAATACCTTTATTGATCAGACAATGGCAGAGACGAGGAAGGTACATCGGTGTCACGCTCAATATAAGCCTCTCTCTCTCTTGAAAATAAAAAGAAAAGAAAATCTAACCTAGAAGAAAGAAAGAAAAACCTAAACCCTAGCTTTTGGCCCTTTCTGGACGCTGGACCACTCTGTACGTTACACTGCAGGGGGTATTTATAGGTGCAGAAGGTCGAAGAGTCCCGGATAAAGTCGCCCACAAAATCGTAGTCTGCTTCATCCAAAAATGCCGCAAAAACCTGGTTTTTGCCGCAATTTTGCGGCAAAACTGGGAATCTGGGCCACGCGCTTTGGCGCGTGGCTTCTTCTGGTCCGTCCATTGGGCGCCTGCTTCTGGAAGCTGCATCCTGGCTCTTTATTCTGAATTTTCGAGATAACTTAGAAATCAAGTTACCTGATCTCAAATATCCCAAAATCTTTTATCCACGAATTTCCTTCTTATCTTTGGCTTTTATGCTCATCCTGCAAGAGTTTAGGGTTTGAGTAGAATTCTATCTTTCCTCATCTTTAATAATTGCAACTTTAGCCCTTGCATAATTGCACTTTGACAATCTGCTATTTGCACTTTGACTCTTGGCTTCAAATATGGGCTTTTGGGCTTCATTAAGCTTTATTTATTATTAAAATAATAATTCGAGGCCTGCACACAATAAATTATAAAATTATTAATAATTGTGCAGAATTAAATGAATAAATATGAAAATGTGATGGTAAATGTTATGATAAAAATGCACTTTTGACTACCAATCAAACCATTATCAAGGTACCACCGCTCCCTACGTCTTGGAGCCTTGCGTGTGTACCTACATCAAACAAATTAGGACTTAATTTGGTACCCACATTTTCTTGGGTCCTTGAGGGTTAGAGCCATGAACCCAAACAAGATTATTGATCTATTTAATTGATCATAACAAAACTTAGCTAAATGTCCATTTTTACCACAATATGTGCATCTATATACTCTACCATATTTAAAAGCATAGTGAGTGTGTGATTTGTGAGCATGGGAGTTGTGAGCATGAAAAGATTTAGCATCATGAGAAGTGTATGTTAGTGTGAGCATGAGGGGTGTGCTTTTAGAAAAATTTTTCTTCAAGTTTCTTAGTGTTAAAAGCACAATCTTTCAAAACTTTTTCAAAATCAACCATTTTAGTTTTTAAAGAGAAAATTTCTTTTCATCAACAATAGGAGATTTTCCCTTACAAGAAACTTATAGGCATTCAACTCATTTTGAATAGAAGTGAGATTAGAAGAAATGTCATCCTTTTCTTTAGAAACCATAGCAAGTTGATTTTTGAGAAAAGCAACTTCTTTTGCAATTTAAAGCATTCAATTTTCTTGTTATCATAAGTTTCAGAAAGTTCAACAAAGCATGTACAAGAATCCTTACTTAATTCATCATCTTCACATCAAGGGGTTGAGGGGTTACCTTAGGTGTGTTTGCCATGAAACACATATTTGCTACATCCGCCTCTTCCTCGGACTCGCTTTCCGAATCCCAAGTTGCCTTATACGCTTTCTTTTCTTCTGATTTCTTTGGTTTGAAGGAGGAGGTCATCTTCTTCTTGAACTCCGGGCAATCCGCCATGATGTGTCTGGGCTTTCGGTAATTGTAGCATATAATTTTCCTCTCCTCTTTGCCTTCAAAATTTTCTCCGGAAGTTGAGCTTGTTCCTCGGTACATCCTTTTGACATTTCGCACAAGGAGGGAGAGCTCCTCATCTTCTTCTTCATCTTCTTCATCGTCTTCAAGAGTGGATGAAGACTTGAAAGCTAATGACTTCTTCTATGTGGAGCGGCCTCTTCTCTTGCTTTCTTCTCCATCTCATGGGTCTTTAGGTTCCCAATGAGACTAATGATGTCCATCTCATCTTTGTCGTTCAATTCCTTCAAGGTGGTGGCCTTTATCTTCCAAGATGGGGAAGAGCCCGAATCACTTTGCGCACCTTTGATCGTTGGAGATGACGTCACCTAAGGAAGAAAGACCATTGGTGATTTTAGTGAATCTAGTAATCATACAATCAATAGATTCATCATCAAGCATTTTAAATGATTCATATTGAGACCTCAAGAGATCTATCTTAGCTCTCTTGACTTGTGAAGTCCCTTCATGTGTGACCAATAAGTGTTGCCAAATCTCATAGGCGGATTGGCAATGAATTATCCGTGTAAGGTCATCCTCATTCAAGGCGGTTAAAAGGGAGTTTGGGCTTGGAGTTAACCTCATATTCTCTAAAGTTGAAGTCGGTCCATGTGCTCTCATCACTATCGGGTGCTACATAGGGTTTGGTCAAGGACTTAGCACTAAACTACCTAATGATTGCAAAAAGATAGTCATCCTACCTTCCAAATAGGGAAGTTGAGTCCATCAAATTTAGGTGGGGATTAATGTTATCGGCCATGTTTACTAGTGATGAATGAATGAAATGAGAAATGTTGATTAGCAAATTTTAAGGATCTCTCTATGGATGTAAGCCAAAACCTAGAGTCCAAGCTCTGATACCAATTGAAATCACCTAGAGGGGGGTGAATAGGTGATGATGCTAATCAAAGAGCAATTTAAAAATTATGATGCAAATGTATGCAACAATCTCCCAAAACAAGACTAAGAGCCGAATTCCCTATTAAGGGCTCTGAACTCCTTCCTCCGGCTTCCTCGTAAAATGAGTTAGAGGTGCGCAATGCAACCTTGTTGTATGGGATAATGATTGACAATATGAATAAAAAGAATATGGCAATGACAATCTCAAGCAATAAGTAATGACAAGGAAAAGTAAACCAATCGCAAACACAAAGATATGTTATCGAGGTTCGAGCACCCAGCTACTCCCCGCCTTCCCCAGAAGGATTCTAGCTACTTCCACTATTACAAAGATCACAAATACAATGGAGTACCCAACTCTACAATCTCAAGTACAAGGAATTTCTGAGTAGTCAAAAGACCACAAAACTCTCTCTTTCAATGTCTCTTCCCTTACAAAAGGTCCTTAGAGAACAATGAGTAGGAATGAAGCTCTTGTGTGTAAAGAGAAAAGAAAATGAAATCAGAGAATCTTGAAAACACTTCAGAAAATGAGAGAGAATTTCAGCACAAAAACAAGAAACCAAGCTCTTTTGAATGCCTTAAACTTTTGAATTTTTCTGTAATAATTAGGTGAACCAATCTCTCCCCAAACACCCCTATTTATAGGAGAGGGCTAGGGTTAGAAGATAAAACATTTTTAAGGCTAATCAGAATGTATTAAATCCAAAACAGGTCATTTAAACTCACTTAAGTGAGAAAAAGACAAAAATAAACAGCTCAAAAAAATGCCCGTTACTGTTCAAACGGCTCTGTCGGTCGACCGGTCGGTCGACCGCAAGTTCAAATATATGACCGTTGCAGGCCAGCGGTCGACCGCCCGGTCGACCCATTTTAACCGAGAGCAGACTGAGCTACAGTCGGTCGACTGCACGGTCGACCGGCAGACATGCACACGGATACGTGCACCTGCCAGTTCCGCGGTCGACTGGGACAGTCGACCGGTCAAACCTGACATAGAATCAGTTGACCGGTCGGTCGACCGGAACAGGTTAAAAATCAGGTTTTTGAAAGAATATAAAAGAGATTTTGTTTTTGACAAAAATACTTTTGAACATAGATTAGTATAAAACATAAAGATATACATGTAGACAAAATCTTGTATACAAAATGTTTTTGTATAAATCATAAGAAAACATTTTGGAATAAACATGTGCGCAAAAAACGTGTGTGATAGAGCTTCAAACCTATCCACTATTCTTTAACAAACTATAAAACTAAAAATACAATGATTAAATAATTTAGAGCAATCTTCAAGTCTTTGAGCCATCCAATGCCTTGCTAGTGCCTTCTCTTCTATGATCCTTCCTTGATTGTGCAATTTGCCTTCCTTGCTATGTGAACCTTAGAAGTCTTGCAAAAGCTAAGCCAATGGTCTCCAAACATGGTACAAAACCTGAAACTTATCTTGAACAAATTCATTAGTACCAAATAGCTCTTATTGGTTTGTCATCATCAAAACACAAAACATTAGAGTGTAACCTCTTGGGCCAACACAGTTTTGATTCCCCCACCTATCATTCCTGAACTTGAATCACCAATATTACGTCACATTCCATGGTTGGAAAATCAATGTGGACTTGAGTTTCAACTTCTTGACTTGGACCCACTTCCTGAACCAATTTCGACTCCTGAACCTTTACTTGACTTAAGTCACCTTCCTGAGTCGGTGTTAGTTCCTGTACTTCCTGAGTCCAAGTCAATCATTCTATCATTTCACACTCCATTCTGGGACAAGGTGGTTGATAAATTTGACTCCGAAATTAATTATGGAATTTGGAAATTAGATGGGGTCAAGTACTTAATAAAAATCCGTTATGGATTCTTCATTTTAATGGGTATATTAGAGATATTTCTGGTGGGTTCCTCCGAACCCAACGAAAAGTCGATTGGGCCGCATTTCGTGGACCAATCAGACCACCACCGAAACCACCACCTTAAGGTAACATTTTCCTTCCCTTTCTTCTTTTTCATGCATCTATGCATTAATTCATACATTGAGGACAATGCATGAGATAGATGTGGGGGAGGGTCTAACATAACTTAGTTTTTCTTTTTATTAGTTTTTTCTTTTATTAAAACAAAAAAAATTAACATTTTCTTTACTTTTAAAAACTTTTTGAAAATAGAAACAATATTTTCACATATTTTTTGTAAGAAACTAAGTTAATTTTAAGGAATAGGAAAATCCAAATTAGGATTTTTATACTTGGTCAAAATAAGATTATTTGTTTGATATTTAGAGTTAGGAAGATAATTTGTCAAAGTAATTTAGTCTTGATCTTTACCTTAATGAAATATGCACACTTCATACACTTACATACTTAGGGTTCAAAAACAAAGATTCCTATGCCTTATATATAAAAATAAACCAAAAAAGAAAAAAAAGAAAAAAAATATGAACGAGTCTAATTAGTGATTAGCTAGGTGCTTTGGCCTAAGCAAGCCTCAGTATTTATGCAAAAGATAATTGGATAAGTTTAAAAAAAAAATGTGTATCCTCTTATTAAGCTGGGTATTTATGCCTCATGAAGCATAAGTATTCACGCCTAAAAGGGGTACATCGTATAAATAAAAACCTTGGTTTCGTGGCCTTATCTGCTCGAGTGTTTAAGTCCTTAGGGGTGTTTTCTCACCTGGTGCCCTAAAACTGTCCGGTTTGGGTGTCACCGACTGAATGCTGGTTACATGGGCAGATTAGAAAGCCTAATGAAATTGAGGAATAAATTTCACAAAAAATAAATAAATATAAGGCATAGGAGTTAATGTTGAAGAACCCTTAGTAAACTTCACAGTCACGATGGTGCATACGACTCAGGGTAAAGTAATAGATTAGATGAAAAGTACAATTTAACTCCTTACCTTGATTGATAACAAATTTTTGAATAGAGACTAAGTTTAGGAATGAAAAATTCAGTTTTCCTATAACTTATAGATTGCTTAAATCTTACAATTATATTTCAAATATTTTTCTATTTCAAAATGCTTTTCGAAAATACTAACTCTTTATTTCCCTTTCTTTATGGATTTTGTGGGTGTAATCCGCTGAAAATCCTCACGAGACCAAACTCGTCCTCTAGGGGAAACCTAGAGGTTTAACGGCTTGTTGCACATGCTCAGTGCAATCGCGCGACCTGCGAAAGTGGTCTAATAATCCTTAGTATAGTTTAGTTATTTTGCTCGAGGACGAGCAAAAGATAGGTATGGGGGTGTGATTGGTCATTAATGTTGCATATTTAGTATCATATTTTCATACTTATTATAGAATAAAAGCCTACATTGTCCTAATTAATTTTTAATTATTTGCAGGCCCAATCTTTAAGGAGATGAAGAGAAATGAGCCCAAAGCCCAACAAAATTCTGAATTAAATCAGAATTAATTCGCACTCAGTAAATCAGGGCAAAATCAAGAGGTTGAAAACCGGTTGAGAAGAATCCTCTCAGAATCGATCGGTTAAAGCCAAGAATCCAAGACCATTTCGTCAGAATCCGGGACTCAAACTGAAAAACCAACTCCAGATAAAGTCAGAGGGCGAAACCAGGGCAACCCACCAACAGGGTGTGGCCACCTGGCCACATCCTGGCCGCGGAAACGCGGCCCAAGCCGCGTTTCCGCGGCAAGGTTGGGGAGTTAGGGGGAGCGATTGCTCCCCCGATCTCCCCGGGATCTCCCTCGTGTGGGGTATGCCTATAAAAGGGCAGTCTTTGTGCTGAAAATGGGACGCCAATGCAGAGATAGGATTTAGACTAGTTTTTCATTTCTTTGTTTAGGTTTTTGTTTTTCTTTTTCATGTAATTTTAGTTTTCATTTATGTAATTCAGAGGAGATCGACTTTCATCGAAGAACAAGAATGAAGCTTGAGCTAAAAGTGACAATGGTGTAAGGTTTATTTCTTTTCTTTGATCGTTATGAAATCGAATCGATGTTCTTTCTTTGTATGTACTTCTTTTTAGTTTTCTTCGTCTTCTTCTTCTCTACTTCACTTTTCTTTTTGGTACAACTGTCTTCCAAGTGAGTCTAAAGCATCGAAAGAGCCTTGCCTTTGCGAGTGCCACCGATAGCTCATGATGATGGAATTGTGAGTCTCTCTGTATCATTTCATGCTTGAGTATCTTGATGATGTAATGTGGAAGAGACCAAAAATCGACTCTTATGGGCTATGCGCTGATTGCCTCCAATTCAAGGTAATATCGTCGCAAAGACTCAAGGTAAGCTTTTGGTGGAAAGAAGGTGAGTAATTATTTGTATTTCTTTTCTTTTATTTCTGTAAATTAAATCACAAACACCATATCTTCCAAATCACTTCTTTTCACTTCCTTGTAAATAATCATTTGTACATAGTCGCTTTCGCCGTTTTATGATTTTTTCCACCTTCTTCATCTCTCATTTTCTTCTAACTTTAACATAACTTTCTTTTTCATTTTCTTAAATTAAAAACAGAGAAGAACTCTCGTTTGGTTTTCATAACGATTTCAATAAAGAACGTAAACGCTTCTATCGCAAAGCCCTCCTTGTGGATCACGACCCGCATATCCACTAGCTATAGCGGTAAGAATTGAGCACTTGCACATCCTAATCTTAAGTTCTAAAATTTCATATTTTTTGTGCAGGTTTTGCCTCAATCACTAAGATAAACCGATGTCCTTTGGATGAAGGTGGGCTGATAGGACCAACCACGTCCATTCCCCACATTTTGAATGGCCATGAAGAAGTTACAGGGTGAAGATGTCCTGGTGCCTGATGAATGAAGTCACATGGATCTGACAAGCATGGCATCGCTTAGCGTAAGCGATGGCGTCAGGGATCATCTTTGGCCAATAATATCTGAGACTTCAGAGTCGATCTTCATGTTTTGGACCAGGTTGGTGAGCTCCACACATACCATTGATTAGTCTATAAAATTGCATATTTCATACCACATCTTCACATTTATTTAATATTAAATTCTGCTAATAATATATCTCTTGTGTGTTTCTAGGTTCATGGCATGAAATGAAGAAGAAGACCCAAAATCACCATTTAATTGGTGATTAAAAACGTAATAAGATAACCATTGATTTTGGAGATTGGTTTCGTCAAAACCAGGGGCCTAAATCTGGAATCCACCAAGTACAACTGACAGGGGGGGCGACATGACAGCACACAGCAGGCGACACCGCGTGCACGGCCATACTATGGCCGCGAAAACGCGGCCGTAGCCACGTTTTCGTGGCTCTTGTACGGATCCGCGCACCGAGATTCGACGCGCGGCTCCGTACACTGTCCCTTGTACCCCTCTTCGTCTGGGGCTTCCCTGAGCTCAGGGAGGAGGAGTTTTGAAGTGTTTTTAGGTTAGTTTTAGGGTTTTTCCCTTGTTGTAGTTTAGGGTAGTTTAGTTTAGTTGTTCTTCTTCTTCCTCCTTTGTATTTTCTATTTCTTCTAGATCTTGTAATAGGAGAGAGAGTGGTACATGGTTGAAAGCAAGAGTGCTTGTAATAGAATATGACAATCTATAAAAGGTTCTCTCTTTACCTCTCTTTATTTTCTTCTCTCTAACTCCTTTTATATGTTTAGCTAATTTTCTCTCATGGTAACTAACTACTAACCACTAACTTGCTAACTTCTTCTTGATAATCCACATGAATCTAATAGCCCTTACTTGGCCTTGCTCTTGCAAGAGCTATTGATGGCTTATGATGATGGATTCTAACACTCTAACATTCTAACTCTCTAACAAGCTAACACTACTTTATTCCATGCTTGCTCTATTTAGTTTTGATGGTTTAAGTGCAGCTTGCACTTGTTTGTTGAGTTTGAATGTGAAAGTTGTCTTATGGGTCATACTTTGAAATGCTCTTGAACCAAGGACTAGTGATGGCCAAGGATACACGTGAGGCAACTATCACTAAGTTGTTTGCATAGTAAGTGGAGCCATTAGTAGTTAGTAGTGATGAGTTTTCTTTTCTTTTAACTTTATTTTATCAATATATCAAAAATCACAAATATATTCTTTTCTATGTTTCCTACTTCTTTGTTTTCACCATACTCTTCTCTTTTTATTCTTTATTTTCTTTTCTTTTTATTCTTTCAAACATTGAAGAACTTTAACATACACATGAACATTCCGGTAATGCTCTATCACTTTTCGTCCCTTTGGATTCGATCCGTTTAACCTCTATGCTATAATGGAAGTATCGAGGAAGCCAAAACACGCATTTTTAACTCTTGATTTCAAAACATACACTTTTTGTGTGCGGTTTCCCCCGATCAAATTTTGGCTCTGTTACCGGGGATAGGAACGCCTTGATTTCACATTTTTGTTAACTTCTCTTCTTTGTTTTTGGTGTGCAGGTTAAATTTTAATCATTGCAGAAGTCCGCACTTGCTTTTGTGTGGTTGGGTAAATTCTTGTATATTCTTATATTCTCTGCTAGTTTTTGTATATTACCTGTGCACTGTAATAATTTTAAGAACTAAAATACGGTAATTGGATGCTTTAAAATGGTTTAGACATTTGCATCTAGGCACGTGTCGATTTCAATTCTAATATATTGTATTTTATTCTTCTGTTCCTGTGATCTTGACGGAGGTGTACATATTGCATTGCATATAGTTGGATAAACACGTGGGTGATTTACTCTCTTGTGTGTTCATTTTTATTTATATTGCACACTTGCATGAATTAAATTTAAGGGCAAAACCCAAGACAACATAAGGTGGGGAAGTCATTACCCTCCTTTGCCCAAAAATTACCTCCTCACTCACACAATCCAAGCCTTAATAAAATTTGCTAGATGTTGGCCTCTAGGGATATCTCGGACTCATTTAGGAGATTGACTTAAGGGAGAAGTTGTTAGAGTTTGACTCTTATAAAATTGGTGTCTAAGGTTGAGGATTGAGAGGCGAAACCTCAAAGAATAGTGGTTTGGCATAATTAGGCCCGTTGCTCCGGCACGGATACCTCCCACTGATCTTGCCCCTACCTGGCCGATTAATATGTAGTTAGATTTCTACAAGGTATCCATCGTGGACAGTCTAACCAGTCAGGAGTCGTCTAGGTCTAAGTCAACCCTAGCATAGGCTTGTTATCTTCTTTTTCTTTTTGTTTGTATGTTGTTTTTCTTTTTTGTAAATTATGATATGGATTTCAACAACAACATTTTTTTAATCCTAATATGAATCCATATTTCACCCCGACCTCATTTGACTCGGATAACTTCAACCCGAATATGTACAACTTGAACCAATCATATAGGCCGGATTGGGATTATTCGACTCAATATGACCCATACCTCCAATCTTATGACCATAATTTTCAAAATAATTTCAGCTCTTCAAAGAGTCAATAGGGATTCACCTACCCCGATTCAAATTTTCAACCATCTTTCCCACAATTTTAACAATATTCATTCTCGATTTTGATTCATATACTTCTTTTTCTGAACCACCAATTGAAGAAAAATCATCATTGGAAAGAAGTTTAGAAGAAGTGATAGAGGCCCAAAAATAATTTGAAAAAATGGTAGCCTCATCATGTCCACAAAATTTTCAAAATTCATGTAGTTCTTTTCTAGAACGACTCAAAGGAAAATCATTGCGGAAAAAAAACTATGGAATTCGTGTAAGAGACCGAGCGCATAATGCAAAATACAATTGACTTCCCATGTCCACCAAATGTTCATTCGACCCACGAATCATGTCATTTTGGAAATCCAGCTTCAATTTCATCATACCAACCTGAACTTGACCAACATCAACCTCTTGATAGTTTGGCAAGTTATCCATTTCTTGAAATTGAACTTGAAAATAAATGTGAACCGGAGTTTCAATTTAGTAATTCAAGTCCAATCCTTGAATCAATATTGACTCCTGTAGTGTTACCTGAACTAAGTAACGTTCTTGAGCCAGATTTGATTCCCATAATTCTTGAAACTGAATCGATCATTTCACCCATTCACATTTCTTCCGCGGACGAAAAACAAGATTCAATTTCCTTGCATCCTTTTGAACTTGTCAAAATTTTGAGAACCACCTTGACATTTTAGCAAGTTATCCTTTTTCTGAAATTGAACTTGAGATTAAAAGTGATCCTGAACCTCAAGTTGGTGACTCCATTTCACTCTTTGATTCAATAATGACTCCGATATCTTTACCAAATTTTTCTCTATTCCAGAGTCAACATTGAATCCTATACAAGTACACTGTGAAATTGAATCACCAATATCTTATGATCTCACTTTAGTGATGAAGAAAGTGTGTGATATCAATTCTTTGGTTTGGACCCCATTTTTGAACCAATTTTGACTCTCACTTTTGAATCTCGACTTGATCGGAGTCAAATCCCAAGTCGGTATCAGTTTTTATTCCTGTTACATTTGAGTCCAAATCAATCATCTCTCATAATCACACTTCATTGTTGAATAAGAATGTTAAAGAAAATGACTCAATAATTACTGAAAATTGAAAATTGGATAGGGGTAATTTTTCAATAAGATCATACAGTTCTCTAACATTTTACTGGGTCGTATTAGAGAGGTCACTGATGGGTTCCTGCAAGATCCATAATTTTTGAATTGGACCACATTTCATGGACCAATTAGACCACCACCGGACCCACTATCTGAGGTAAGTTTCCTTCTCTTCCCATTTATTTCATGTATATACACATTCATGATGCATAGAGGACAATGCATGAGATAAGTGTGGGGGAGAATTTACTAATATAGTTAGTTTTACATTTTCTTTCTTTTACACTTCTTCTTAGAAAATTTTTAAAATTTTCTTTTATATAAAAACTCTCTTCTTTTCTTTTTACAAAACTTTTTGAATTAAGAGAAATAGTTTTGATTTATTTTTAAGAAATTAAGATTATCTTAGGAATTAGGAAGACCTAAAGTTATGAATTTTTAAACCAAGTCAAAATAATAAATCTTATTTAAATTTTAGGATAAGGAAGTAAGATTGAAAAGATACTTTGATCTTGAATTTTTTGCTTTAGATTTATGCACTTCACACTTACACAAATTTTGAGATTGAAGCAAAGATTGAAAATGTCATAGAAAAAATGCTATAAAAATATATAAAAAATGATGATAAATTCACTTATTGAAGTTGGGTAATTATGCCTTAAGAAGCATGATTATTCATGCCTAAAACGGTGGACAAAAATAAAATAATCCCCTTTAGTTTTGTGGCCTTGTTTACTTGAGTCCTAAAGTCCGAGGGATGTTTTCTCATCTGGTGCCCTAAAACTATCTGGTTTGGGAGTCACCGGCTAAATGCTCACTACCCAAGTAAGCTAAAAAGTCTAAGAAAACTAAGGGAAGAAATAATAATAATAATATAAATAAATGGCATGAAAGTTAGAGTCGATATCCCAAAAATCTTCACTGTTCACAAAGTGCGTATTTTTTTAGGAGTTTTATGAAAGATTAAAGAATCAATTCAATTTAAATTCTTACATTTAATTTATAACAAGATTTTACATTTCGACTTAGTTTAAGGAAGAATAGTTTTTGGTTAACCTATGACCTTGGAACACTTATATTTAACAAAAATATTTCAATACTTTTTTCTATTTCAAAATGCGTTTTCAAAAATACTGACATTTGATTTCTTTTGTTATGGATTTTGTGGGTGTAATCCGCTGAAAATCCTTAGGAGACAAACTTCTCCTCTAGGGGGAAACCTAGAGGTTTAACGGCTTGTTGCATATACTCAGTGTAATAACGTCACCTGCGACAGTGGCATAATAATTTCCTTAATTATTTTGTTTTGCTTGGGACGAGCAATAATTGTGGGAGTGTGATTAGTCTCTAAAACTGCATATTTCATACCACATCTTCACATTTATTTAATATTAAATTCTGCCAATAATACCTCTCTTGTGCGTTTCTAGGTCCATGGCATGAAATGAAGAAGAATACCCAAAATCCCCATTTAATTTATGATTAAAAGCCTACTAAGATAGTCATTGACTTTGGAGGGTGGTTTTGTCAAAACCAGGGTCCCAAATATGGAAACCAGTAAGTACAACCGATAGGGGGGCAATAAGACAGCGCACGGCCGGCGGCGCCGCGCGCACGGCCATACTGCCGCGTTTTCGCGGCTTTTGTATGGAGACGCGTGCCGAAATTCGACGCGCGGCTCCGCACACTGTTCCTGGTACCCCTCTTCGTCTATAAATACTGGGGTTTTTCAGAGCTCAGGGAGAAGGAGTTTTGAAGTATTTTTAGGTTAGTTTTTAGGGTTTTCCGTTGTTGTAGTTAGGGTAGTTTAGTTTAGTTGTTCTTCTTCCTTCTCCTTTGTATTTTTCATTTCATCTAGATCTTGTAATAAGAGAGAGAGAGTGGTACATAGTTGGAAAGCAAGAGTGTTTGTAATAGAAGGTAACAATCTATGAAAGGTTCTCTCTTTATCTCTCTTTGTTTGCTTTTCTCTAACTTCTTTTGCACGTTTGGCTAATTTTCTCTCATGGCAACTGATTGAGGCAAAACCTGAACACAAAATACGGAATTAAAGAACTTAAGATTAGGATGTGCAAGTGCTCAATTCTTCCGCGATAGCAAGTGGCTATGCGGGTCGTGATCCACAAGGAGGGTTTTGCGATAGAAGCGTTTACGTTCTTTATTGAAATCTTTGTGAAAACCAAACGAGAGTTCTTCTCTGTTTTTAAGTTAAGAAAATGGAAAAGAATTATGTTAAAGTTAGAAGAAAATGAGAGATGAAGAAGGTGAAAAAACTCAGAAAACGGCGAAAGCGACTATGTACAAATGATTATTTACAAGGAAGTGAAAAAGATGATTTAGAAGAGGTATTGTTGGTGATTAATTTACAGAAATAAAAGAAAAGAAATAAAAACAATTGCTTACCTTCTTTTCACCAAAAGCTTACCTTGAGTCTTCAGCGACGATTTTACCTTGAAGTGGAGACATTCAGCGCATAGCCCATAAGATTTGAGTATTGGTCTCTTCCACATTACATCATCAAGACTACTTCAAGAATGAAATGATACAGAGAGAGACTCCATTCCATCGTCATGAGCTATCGGTGGCACTCGCAACGACAAGACTCTTTCGATGCTTTTAGACTCACTTGGAAGACAATTGTACCAAAAAGAAAAATAAAATAGAAAAGAAGAAGAAGAAGAAGAAGAAGACTAAAAAGAAGTACATATACAGAAAGAACATCGATTCGATTTCATAACAATCAAAGAAAAGAAATAAATCTACACCGGTGTCACTCCAGCTCAAGCTTCATTCTTGTTCTTCGATGAATGTCTGATCTCCTCTTATTTATATAAATGAAAATTACAATTACATGAAAAAGAAAAACAAAAAACCTAAACTAAGAAATGAAAAAATAGTCTAAATCCTAACTCTGCATTGGCGTCCCTTTTCAGCACAAAGAATGGCCTTTTATAGGCAAAAACCCAGTATGCAGGATCCCGGGGAGATCGGGGAGCAAACGCTCCCCTAACTCCCCAACAATGCCGCGGAAACGCGGCTTGGGCCGCGTTTCCGCTGCCAGGGTGTGGCCAGGTGGCCACACCCTGTTGGTGGGTTGCCCTGGTTTCGCCGTCTGACTTTATCTGGAGTTGGATTTTCAGTTTGAGTCCCGAATTCTGACGAAATGGCCTTGGATTCTTTGCTTTAACCGATCGATTCTGAGAGGATTCTTCTCAACCGGTTTTCAACCTCTTGATTTTGCCCTGATTTACTGAGTGCGAATTTATTTTGATTTAATTCAGAATTTTGGTGGGCTTTGGTCTCATTTCTCTTCATCTCCTTAAAGATTGGGCCTGCAAATAAATTAAACAATTAATTAGGACAATGCAGGCTTTTATTCTATAATAAGTATGGACATATGATAATAAATATGCAACATTAGCGACCAATCACACCCCCATACCTATCTTTTGCTC
The DNA here is from genome assembly GCA_038442645.1 of Agave tequilana. Classification (NCBI taxonomy): domain Eukaryota; kingdom Viridiplantae; phylum Streptophyta; class Magnoliopsida; order Asparagales; family Asparagaceae; genus Agave; species Agave tequilana. Next base: position 19,494 of record JAVJIF010017832.1, read on the forward strand.
GTCCTCAAGCAAAACAACTAAACTATACTAAGGATTATTAGACCACTTTCGCAGGTCGCGCGATTGCACTGAGCATGTGCAACAAGCCGTTAAACCTCTAGGTTTCCCCTAGAGGACGAGTTTTGTCTCGTGAGGGTTTTCAGCGGATTACACCCACAAAATCCATAAAGAAAGGGAAATAAAGAGTTAGTATTTTCGAAAAGCATTTTAAAAGGGAAAAATATTTAAAATATAATTGTAAGATCTAAGCAATCTATAAGTTATAGGAAAACTTCATTTTTCATTCCTAAACTTAGTCGCTATTCAAAAATTTGTTATCAATCAAGGTAAGGAGTCAAATATACTTCTCATCTAGTCTATTACTTTACCCTAAGTCGTATGCACCATCGTGACTGTGAAGTTTACTAAGGGTTCTTCAACATTAACTCCCATGCCTTATATTTATTTATTTTTGGTGAGATTTATTCCTCAATTTCATTAGGCTTTCTAATCTGCCCATGTAACGAGCATTCAGTCGGTCACCCAAACCGGACAGTTTTAGGGCACCAGATGAGAAAACACCCCTAAGGACTTAAACACTCGAGCAGATAAGGCCACGAAACCAATGTTTTTATTTATACGATGTACCCCTTTTAGACGTGAATACTTATGCTTCATGAGGCATAAATACCCAGCTTAATCAAAGGATATATATATTTATTTTTTTTTCTTTTCAAACTTATCAATCATCTTTCGCATAAATACTAAGGCTTTCTTAGGCCAAAGCACCTAGCTAATCAATAATTAGATTTGTTTATCTTTTATATATTTTTTATAAGGCATAAGAATCTTTGTTTTTGATCCTAAGTGTGTGAGTGTATGAAGTGTGCATATTTCATCAAGGTAAAAATCAAGACTAAATTACTTTGACAAATTATCTTCCTAACCCTAAAAATCAAACAAATAATCTTATTTTGACTAAGTATAAGAAATCCTAATTTAGATTTTCCTATTCCTTAAAATTAACTTAATTTCTTACAAAAAATATGTCAAAATATTATTTCTATTTTCAAAAAGTTTTTAAAAGTAAAGAAAATGTTAACTTTTTTTTAATAAAAAAAAACTAAGTTATGTTAGAACCCTCCCCCATACCTATCTCATGTATTGTCCTCAATGTATGAATTAATGCATAGATGCATGAAAAAGAAGAAAGGGAAGGAAAATGTTACCTTAAAAGTGGTGATTCCGGTGGTGGTCTGATTGGCCCATGAAATGCGACCCAATCAACTTTTCGTGGGATTCGGAGAAACCCACCAGAAATTTCACTAATATAACCCATTAAAATTGTGTATCCATGAAGGATCTTTATTAAGTATTTAACCCCATCTAATTTCCAAATTCCATAACAAATTTCGGAGTCAAATTTGTCAACCACCTCGTCCCAGAATGGAGTATGAAAAGATAGAATGATTGACTTGGACTCAGGACGTACAGGAACTAATACTGACTCAGGAAAGTGACTTAAGTCAAGTAAGGTTCAGGAGTCGAAATAGGTTCAGGAATTGGGTCCAAGTCAAGAAGTTGAAATTCAAGTCCACATGTATTTTCCAACAATGGAATGTGACTTAATGTTGGTGATTCAAGTTCAAAATTGATAGGTGTGGGAATCAAAACTGACTCTAAAATATTACTCAAGTTTGGTAACAAAACAGGAGTCAATATTGATTCAGAAAGTTGAACTGGATCACAGATTGATAATCTAGGTCACATATCTCATTGGGTTCAATTTCATAAAATTGAGAACTTGCCAATTTGTCAATAGGATTTTCAAAGGTGTAAAATTGGTCAAGTTCAATATGATCATCAAGAATGGTGATTCAATTTCATGATGAATTGGTACAGGATCCAATGTTGACTCCGGGAAAAGATTGAAGTCAGGTGAAGATACCGGAGTCATTATTGAATCAGGAAGAATAACTGAATTACTAAGTTAGGGTTCAAGATCATATTCATTCTCAAGTTCTATTTCAGGAAAGGAATAACTTGCCAAACTATCAATATTTTTTTTTTAAATTTGGAGTTTGGGCAAGTTCAAATGATTGTTCTGAAATGGAACCTTGATTTCCAAAACTACATGACTCGTTGGCTCTAACAGAATGGTTAGTGACATCAGAACAACGGTGAGAACGTAGAGATTCGACCATCATATCTATGTCACGATTTCGAGCATTTTGAGCATGAGTCATGGCTTCAAGCATCTTTTCATAGTTGATGGATTCATTATTTTGATGAATAGATGAAGTGTTGTCTTGGAAGTGGTAGTGAAATTGTGAGTCCATCAGATTTTGTGATTGTTGTTTGGACTCACGCATACTCCTTTCCAAAATTGATAGTTTCCTATTTTGGACTGGTGGAACTGAGTATGACTCTTGGGGATATGTGGACTAGGTGGAGAAGGAGGACAAGTAGGTTGAAAATTGGACTCGGGGGAGGTGAATCCCCACTGACTCTGTGAAGAGTTGAAATCATTATGAAAATTATAGTTATTAGATTGGGGGTATGGGTTATATTGATTCGGATAAGACCAATCCGGCACACTAGGTTGGTTAAAGTCATGATATGCCGGGTTGGTAATATCCGAAAATGAACTCGGTGTGTAATATGGATTATTATTAAAGTTGAAAAAATTATTATTATAAGCCATATCACATAATAGAATACAAAAGAAGAAAGAAAAAACAACAAATAAGCAAACAAATAAAAAGAGAAAATTCTAACTAAGTTAGGGTAGACCTATGACCTAGACGACTCCTAACTGATTAGACTGTTCACGGGAGGTCTAATGCAGACTTTGACCACGAGCTAATCAGCCAGGTCAGGGTAAGGTTGGTGGGAGGTTTTCCGTTAAAGACGTTCCTTAATTAAATAACACCAACCTTCGGGCTTTCGACCCTTAATCCCTTTCCTCGACACTGATTTTGCAGGAGTTAAATTCCAACACTTTTCCTCCTTAGGATAATCTCCTAATTGAGTCTGAGATGTCCCTAGGGGCAACGTCTACTCATTTTTTGTTAGGCTTGGGTTAGTGAGTGCTTGGAATCTGATTTTTGGGCTAAGGAAGGTGATTAAATCCCCACCTTATCTTGTTATTGGGTATTGCCCTTAAAATCAATTTGTGCAAGTGTACAAGATAAATAAGATTCACTCAAAGCGATATAAATCAACCAAGAAGTGAGTCCTATGCTAAATGCAATGCATACGTACCTTGCTCCAGCACTCTTCAACAGTAAAAATAAATGAATTGAAAAGACACGTGCCTAAAATGCAAACGTCTAATCAATTTTTTTATCTTTTCAACAAATATTTTACTGTTGATTATTAGCAGGCTTATGTGATGGCATATAAGAAAAAGTAAAGTTGCAGAAAACTACAATTTGCAAAGCAAGCAGCCCTGCAAAAAGAACGTTAGTAGTCCACTCCTTTTTGCCGCGTTTTCGCGGCATTGGCCGCGGATCCGCGGCAAAGTAGAGGGCACTTGGACTCTGCTTTCTAGAGCAGAGGCACAAGGCCACTTATATGTTACTGCAACTTTAATTTCCTGCTTTTCTTGCCCTATAACCTGCAACAGAGAAGAAAATTCGTTTAGTTCTAAAAATATTTTCAAGAAAAATCAGATTTCAATAAAAACAACGTTACCCTCCCCGGCAACGGCGCCAAAATTTGATTGAGGCAAACCTGCACACAAAATACGGAATTAAAGAACTTAAGATTAGGATGTGCAAGTGCTCAATTCTTCCGCGATAGCAAGTGGCTATGCGGGTCGTGATCCACAAGGAGGGTTTTGTGATAGAAGCGTTTACGTTCTTTATTGAAATCTTTGTGAAAACCAAACGAGAGTTCTTCTCTGTTTTTAAGTTAAGAAAATGGAAAAGAATTATGTTAAAGTTAGAAGAAAATGAGAGATGAAGAAGGTGGAAAAACTCAGAAAATGACGAAAGCAACTATGTACAAATGATTATTTACAAGGAAGTGAAAAGGATGATTTAGAAGAGGTATTGTTGGTGATTTAATTTACAGAAATAAAAGAAAAGAAATAAAAATAATTGCTTACCTTCTTTTCACCAAAAGCTTACCTTGAGTCTTCAGCGACGATTTTACCTTGAAGTGGAGGCATTCAGCGCATAGCCCATAAGATTTGAGTATTGGTCTCTTCCACATTACATCATAAGACTACTTCAAGAATGAAATGATACAGAGAGAGACTCCATTCCATCGTCATGAGCTATCGGTGGCACTCGCAACGGCAAGGCTTTTTCGATGCTTTAGACTCACTTGGAAGTCAATTGTACCAAAAAGAAAAATAAAATAGAAAAGAAGAAGAAGAAGAAGAAGACTAAAAAGAAGTACATATACAGAAAGAACATCGATTCGATTTCATAACAATCAAAGAAAAGAAATAAATCTTACACCGGTGTCACTCCAGCTCAAGCTTCATTCTTGTTCTTCGATGAAAGTCTGATCTCCTCTTATTTACATAAATGAAAATTACAATTACATGAAAAAGAAAAACAAAAACCTAAACTAAGAAATGAAAAAATAGTCTAAATCCTAACTCTGCATTGGCGTCCCTTTTCAGCACAAAGAATGGCCTTTTATAGGCAAAAACCCAGTATGCAGGATCCCGGGGAGATCGGGAGAGCAAACGCTCCCCCTAACTCCCCAACAATGCCGCGGAAACGCGGCTTGGGCCGCGTTTCAGCGGCCAGGGTGTGGCCAGGTGGCCACACCCTGTTGGTGGGTTGCCCTGGTTTCGCCCTCTGACTTTATTTGGAGTTGGATTTTCAGTTTGAGTCCCGGATTCTGACGAAATGGCCTTGGATTCTTGGCTTTAACCAATCGATTCTGAGAGGATTCTTCTTAACCGGTTTTCAACCTCTTGATTTTGCCCTGATTTACTGAGTGCGAATTTATTCTGATTTAATTCAGAATTTTGGTGGGCTTTGGGCTCATTTCTCTTCATCTCCTTAAAGATTGGGCCTGCAAATAAATTAAACAATTAATTAGGACAATGCAGGCTTTTATTCTATAATAAGTATGGACATATGATATTAAATATGCAACATTAGCGACCAATCAGCAACTAACTACTAACCACTAACTTTCTAACTTCTTCTTGATAATCCAGATGAATGTAATAGCCTCTACTTGGCCTTGCTCTTGCAAGAGCCATTGATGGCTCATGATGATGGATTCTAACACTCTAACATCATAACTCTCTAACAAGCTAAAATTACTTTATTCCATGCTTACTCTTCTATAGTTTTGATAGTTTAAGTGTAGCTTGCACTCGTTTTGTTGAGTTTGGATGTGAAAGTTATCTTATGGGTCATGCTTTGTAACGCTCTTGAATCAAGGACTAGTGATGGCCAAGGATACATATGAGGTAACTATCACTAAGAGGTTAGCATAGTTAGTGGAGCCATTAGTAGTTAGTAGCCATGAGTTTCTTTCCTTTTTACTTTATTTTATTAATATATCAAAAATCACAATTACATTCCTTTCTATGTTTCCTATTTCTTTATTTTCACCGTACTCTTCTCTTTTCATTCTTTGTTTCTTTTCTTTTCATTCTTTTAAACATTGAAAAACTTTTAACATATACATGAACATTCCGGTAAAGTTTCTATCACTTTTCATTCCTGTGGATTCAACCCGTTTAGCCTCTATGCTATAACGGAAGTATCGAGGAAGCCAAAGCACGCATTTTTAACTCTTGATTACAAAACATACACTTTTTCTGTGCGGTTTTCCCCCGATCAACCATCATGATCCTCTTTAAGTATTTCCTATGCCTCTTCATGTGACAGGTAGCAGAGGAGGATTCCATCATGCGATCGGCGATACAATGTTCTTGTGATCGCATTGTAATAAAATTTAAGGGCTTTCCTTCTAATGGCAGCCGCTTCTTTAAGATCATCAGGCAAAATGACATATAATGCATAGTCGATGTATGGGAATCACCAATCTCTAAGCTCTGGACCTGTTGAAGTTTCAAGAGTTTCTTTGACAAAACATCTGTATACTCTCGCATAAGAGATATTAGATCTTCCTTCTGGGGGGTGATAAGCTTTCGCTTATAAAGATGGGCTTGTGATTAGCCTCATCTCCCAGATTAATCTGGGTAACCTTATCCTCTGTGGGTGGTTCTCGTTGCTCAAAGTGAATTCACAGAGAGTATTTAGGTGTTTGATCTAAGAATCTGTATCTGACTGGATCATTTCTTCATCTCCATCTTTTAGGTGGCATGTTGAAACCATGTTTAACGAAAGGTCTTTGAAGATGTTGCTGACACTGACATCTGACTCCCATGATGATGTGCCCGATGAGTGGTTATGATATAATGACTCTTCAGACTTAGAAGCTGACAGGATTTGAGTTGACACAAAGCCCAACCCCCTGCGAGTTCGGTGATAATAATCAGGGGCTTTTCATTTTGGAACGAAGGACCAAAGCAGTGTTCTTTGATTAGTCGCTAATGTTGCATATTTAACATCATATTTTCATACTTGTTATAGAATAAAAGCTGCATTGTCCTAATTAATTGTTTAATTTATTTGCAGGCCCATTCCTTAAGGAGATTAAGAGAAATGAGCCAAAAGCCCACCAAAATTCTGAATTAAATCAGAGTTAATTCGAGCTCAGAGAATTAGGGCAAAATCAAGAGGTTGAAAACCGGTTGAGAAGAATCCTCTCAGAATCGATCGGTTAAAGCCAAGAATCAAAGGCCATTTCGTCACACTCCCGGACTCAAACTGAAAATCCAACTACAGATAAAGTCAGAAGGCAAAACCAGGGCGACCCACTGATTAGTCTCTAATTTTGCATAATTTTCATCACATCTCACATTTATTTGATAATAAATTCTGTTAATAATATCTTGCTTGCTTGATCTTAGGTCAATGGTGTGCAAATGAAGAAGATGACCCAAATCACCATTTAATTGGTGATTAAAGGGCTATTAAAATAGCTATTGACAAAAAGAGCAGATTCTATCAAAACCAGGGGTGCCAAAGCTGAAACCGAGAGCCATAGCCGACAGGGGGATAACAGCGCAGCACGCAGCAGGCGGCGCCGCACGGGCCGCCCAAGGAAAGCCGCGGAAACGCGGCATTTCGTCGCGTTTTCGCGGCCAAACCAGAAACCTAGAATCCAGCAGACAGGGGGGACAACCAGGCGGCGCGCAGCAGGCAGCGCTGCGCGCGCCGCAAAAGTAATGCCGCGAAAACGCGGCATATGCCGTGTTTTCGCGACCATACGGTGGCGCCGCGCGCGCCGCTTGGGGTCACATCTTGTCTCCTGCCCCCCCAGGCGGCGCCGCACACGCCGACCAAGGACAGCCGCGGAAACGCGGCTTTTGCCGCGTTTCCGCGGCCATATGGCCACGCCGCGCGCGCCGTTTTGGGTTATTTCTTGTCTCCTGGCCCCCCTATTCCCCTAATACTATAAATACCCCATGGGGTTTCAGAGTCGCGAGGGATGCAAAAGGAGAGAGTTAGGAGTAGTTTTAGTTTTAATTTTCATGTTTAGTTTAGGTTAGGTTAGTTCTTCTTCTTCCCCATTGTAAGTTCCATTTTGTTTTAGATCTTGTATTAGGGAGAGAGAGAGTGGTTCATGCTTGGAATGTAAGAGTACTTGTAATAGAAGGTGATAATCTATGAAAGGTGCTCTCTTTATCTCTCTATGTTTTCTTCTCTCTAATCTCTTTTACATATGTAGCTAGTATTTTCTCTCATGGCAACTAACTACTAACCACCAACAAGTCTAACTTCTTTGATGATAATCCACATGAATCTAATAGCCTCGTTTTGGCCTTGCTCTTGCAAGAGCCATTGATGGCTCATGATGATGGATCTAACACTCTAACTTCCTAACCACTAACAAGCTAACATTACTTTATTTCATGCTTACTTTTCTGTAGTATTGATGGTTTAAGTGTAGCTTGCACTTGTTTGTTGAGTTGGGTGGTGATGAGTTACATATGGGTCATGCTTTGAATCGCTCTTGAACCAAGGACTAGTGATGGCCAATGATACTTGTGAGGCAACTATCACTAAGTGGTTAGCGTGTTGGTGGAGTCATTAGTAGTTAGTAGCCGTGAGTTTTCTTTCTCTTTCACTTATTTTAGAAATATATCCAAAAATCACAAACATCTTCTTTTCTATGTTTCCCACCTCTTTGTGTTTCACCGTAATTCTCTTTTCATTCTTTTCTTTCTTTCTTTTCATTCTTTAAAACTTTGAAGAACTTTTAACATACACGTAAATCAATCGGTAAAGCTTTTATCGCCTCCCGTCCTTGTGGAAACGACCCGTATAGCCACTTCGCTACTACAGAAGAATCGCAAAAGCAGTAACTTCGACCCACACTCTATTTACTTATTCTTGTGCTTGCTTTTTGCCGATTAAATTTTGGCGCCGTTGCCGGGGATGGAAACGGTTTGATTTCACAAGTTTGTTAACTTTTCTTCTTTGTTTTTGGTGTGCAGTTTAAATTTTAGCATTGCGGAAGTCCACACTTGCTCAAGTGTGGTCGGGTAACTTCTTTACATTCTTATACTCTGCTGCTATTTTTGTTTATATTACTTGTACACTATAAATAATTTTAAGAAGTAAAATACAGAAATTGGATGCTTTAAAACGGTTTAGACATTTGCATCTAGGCACGTGTCAATTTTTATTCCAATATACTGTATTTTATTCTTTTGTTGTTGTGATATTGATAGGAGGTGTATATATGGCATTACACATAGTATAGGACAAACACTTTAGTAATTTACTCGCTATTTTGTGTTCATGCTTATCTATATTGCACACTTGCACAATTTAACTTAAGGGCAATACCCAATACAACATAAGGTGGGGAAGTTATTACCCTCCCTTAGCCCAAAAATCACCTCCCCACTCACATAACCCAAGCCTTAATAAAAATTGCTAGACGTTGGCCCCTAGGGACATCTCGGACTCATTTAGGAGATTGACCTAAGGGGAAGTTGTTAGAAGTTGACTCTTGTCAAATCGGTGTCTAAGGTTGGGGATTGAGAGGCGAAACCTCGAAGAACAGTGGTTTGGCATAATTAGGCCCGTTGCTCCGGCACGGATACCTCCCACTGATCTTGCCCCTACCTGGCCGATTAACTCGTGGTTAGCGTCCCACAATATACCCCCGTGGACAGTCTAACCAGTTAGGAGTCGTCTAGGTCTAAGTCAACCCTAGCATAGGCTTGTTTTCTTTTTCTTTTTGTTTGTTTGTTTGTTTGTTTGTTTTCTTCTTTTTTTGTAAATTGTGATATGGATTTCAACAACAACAATTCTTTCAATCCTAACATGAATCCATATTTCACACCAACCTCATTTGACTCGGATAACTCTGACCCGACAATGTACAACATGAACCAACAATATATGCCGAGTTGGGATTATCCGACTCAATATGACTCATGTTCCCAACCATATGACCATAATTTTCAAAACAATTTCAACTCTTCACAGAGTTCATGGGGATTCACCTCCCCCTAGTCAAACTTTCCTCTGCCTTGTCCACAATTTCCACAATATTCATTCCCCAATTTTGATTCATATACTCCTCTTCCTGAACCACCAATTGAAGAGAAATCATCATTGGAAAGGAGTATCGAAGAGTCCCTACAACAAATGCAAAATTTGCTCAAATCATAATCCTTCCCACATCAAACTCCACATACTTCTTTTCTAAAGCATCCACTTGAAGACGAATCTGAGCTAGAAAAGCGTTTGGAAGTCTTTTGTGATAGAATGCAAAACATGTTGGACTCCTCATCTCAACCAATTTTCAAGAGTCCTACTCATCCTTTCTAGTCTCACCTATTCAAAATGAACAACCATCAGTACTGGACTTGAGTATGGAACCCTTGCGTGAGTCCGAGCATCAATTGCAAAATTCGATGGACTCACAAATTTACCATAATTTCCAAAATCAACTTTCATACTCACATTTTCAAGAACCAATTACAAAGAGTATGGAAGACATGATTCCGAATCTAAATTCTGTTACACGGCCTATCAGTAGGTTAGATTCACTTTTGAGCGAATTGATCACTGAGAGCGAGGAAAGCCTTTCTTGTCAACCTTTGACCGATTCTTATATCCCTAACTCTACTGATTGGACCCATGAATCATGTCATTTTGGAAATCCAGCTTCAATTTCAGAACATACATCCGAACTTGACCAAACTCCAAGTTATGAAAGTCACCTGGACCTTCTGGCAAGTTATCCCTTCCCTGAAATTGAAATCGAACCTAAATGTGATCCTGAACTTCCTGTTGGGAACTCCATTTCACTTTTTGGTTCAATAATGACTCCGGTATCTTTACCAAATTTTTCTCTATTCCAGAGTCAACATTGAATCTTGTACCAATACACCGTGAAATAGAATCACCAATCTCTAATGATCACACTTCATTATTGGGGAAAATGTGTGAATATCAATTCTTTGGTTTGGACCCTGTTTTTGACCCAATTTCGACTCTCATTGTTGACTCTCGACTTGATCTGAGTCAACTTCCCGAGTCGGTATCAGTTTTTGTTCCTGTTCCATTTGAGTCTAAATCACTCATCTCTCAAAAGCACACTTCATTGTTGGACAAGGCTGTTGAAGAAAATGACTCAGTAATTATTTTTGAAACTTGGCCATTATATGGGGATAAACTTTTCAATAAGACCTTTCAATCAATCATCCGTTTATTGGGTCATATTAAAAAGGTCCTTGGTGGATTTCTGGATGATCCATGATATGTTGATTGGGTCGCCACGCTTGGCCCAATCCGACCACCACCGGAACCACCCCCTTGAGGTAATTTTCTTCCCTCTCCATTTGTTTCATGTATTTACACATTCACGATGCATTGCGGACCATGCATGAGATAAGTGTGGGGGAGGGTTTACTAACGTAGTTAGTTTTATATTTTCTTTCTTTTACACTTCTTTTTAAATAATAAAAAAAATAATAATAAATCTTTTCTTTTTACAAAACTTTTTGAATTAAGAGAAATAGTTTTTGATTTAGTTTTAAGAAAATTAAGATTATCTTAGGAATTAGGAAGACCTAAAATTATGAAATTTTAAACCAAGTCAAAATAATAGATCTTGTTTAAATTTTAGGATAAGAAAGTAAATTGAAAAGATAATTTGATCTTAATTTGTTGCCTTAGATTTATGCACTCCACACTTACACAATTTTGGGATTGAAACAAAGACTGAAATGCCATAAAAATATATATATACAAAAAAAAAATCACTTATTAGAGTTGGGTAATTATGCCTCAGGAAGCATGATTATTCATACCTAAAATGGTGAACAAAAAAAATAAAATAACCCCCTTTAGTTTTGTGGCCATGTTTACTCGAGTCCTTAAGTCCGAGGGATGTTTTCTCATCTGGTGCCCTAAGACCATCTGGTTTGGGAGCCACGGCTAAAGGCTCACTACCCGGGTAAATAAGAAAGCCTAAACTAAGGGAAGAAGAAAAAAAATAAATAAATAAATAAATAAAAAATATATAATAAATGGCACGAAAGTTTTAGTCGATATCCCAAAAATTTTCACAGTTCATAAAGTGCATATTTTCTAAGAGTTTTATAAAAGATCAAAGAGTCAATTCAATTTTAAATTCTTACATTTAATTATAACAAGATTTTGCATTTCGACTTAGTTTAAGGAAGATTAATTTCTGGTTAACCTATGAACTTGGATCACTTATATTTTCGCAAAAAATACTTCAACACTTTTCTCTATTTCAAAAATGCATTTTTAAAATACTAACATTTGATTTCTTTCTTTATGGATTTTATGGGTGTAATCCGCTGAAAACCCTTAGGAGACAAAACTCCTCCTCTAAGGGGAACTTAGAGGTTTAACGGCTTATTGCACATGCTCAGTGCAATCGCGTCACCTGCGAAAGTGGTATAATAATTTTCTTAGTTTTTTTGTTTTGCTCGGGACGAGCAAAAGATAAGTGTGGGGGTGTAATTAGTCTCTAATTTTGCATAATTTTCATCACATCTCACATTTATTTGATAATAAATTCTGTTAATAATATCTTGCTTGCTTGATCTTAGGTCAATGGTGTGCAAATGAAGAAGATGACCCAAATCACCATTTAATTGGTGATTAAAGGGCTATTAAAATAGCTATTGACCAAAAGAGCAGATTCTATCAAAACCAGGGGCGCCAAACCTGAAACTGAGAGCCATAGCCGACAGGGGGATAACAGCGCAGCACGCAGCAGGCGGCGCCGCACGGGCCGCCCAAGAAAAGCCACGAAAACGCGGCATTTTGCCGCGTTTTTGCGGCCAAACCAGAAACCTAGAATCCAGCAGACAGGGGGGACAACCAGGCGGCGCGCAGCAGGCGGCGCTGCGCGCGCCGTAAAAGTAATGCCGCGTTTCCGCGGCCATACGGCGGCGCCGCGCGCGCCTTGGGGTCACATCTTGTCTCTTGCCCCCCCAGGCGGCGCCGCACACGCCGACCAAGGACAGCCGCGGAAACGCGGCTTTTGCCGCGTTTCCGCGGCCATATGGCCACGCCGCGCTCGCCGTTTTGGGTCATTTCTTGTCTCCTGGCCCCCCTATTCCCCTGATACTATAAATACCCCATGGGGTTTCAGAGTCGCAAGGGATGCAAAAGGAGAGAGTTAGGAGTAGTTTAGTTTTCATTTTCATGTTTAGTTTAGGTTAGGTTAGTTCTTCTTCTTCCCCATTGTAAGTTCCATTTTGTTTTAGATCTTGTATTAGGGAGAGAGAGTGGTTCATGCTTGGAATGTAAGAGTACTTGTAATAGAAGGTGACAATCTATGAAAGGTGCTCTCTTTACCTCTCTATGTTTTCTTCTCTCTAATCTCTTTTACATGTGTAGCTAGTATTTTCTCTCATGGCAACTAACTACTAACCACCAACAAGTCTAACTTCTTTGATGATAATCCACATGAATCTAATAGCCTCGTTTTGGCCTTGCTCTTGCAAGAGCCATTAATGGCTCATGATGATGGATCTAACACTCTAACTTCCTAACCTCTAACAAGCTAACATTATTTTATTCCATGCTTACTTTTCTGTAGTATTGATGGTTTAAGTGTAGCTTGCACTTGTTTGTTGAGTTGGGTGGTGATGAGTTACATATGGGTCATGCTTTGAATCGCTCTTGAACCAAGGACTAGTGATGGCCAATGATACTTGTGAGGCAACTATCACTAAGAGGTTAGCGTGTTGGTGGAGTCATTAGTAGTTAGTAGCCGTGAGTTTTCTTTCTCTTTCACTTGTTTTAGAAATATATCCAAAAATCACAAACATCTTCTTTCTATGTTTCCCACTTCTTTGTGTTTCACCGTACTTCTCTTTTTATTCTTTTCTTTCTTTTCTTTTCATTCTTTAAAACTTTGAAGAACTTTTAGCATACACGTGAATCAACCGGTAAAGCTTCTATCGCCTCCCGTCCTTGTGGATACGACCCGTATAGCCACTTCGCTACTACGGAAGAATCGCAAAAGCAGTAACTTCAACCCACACTCTATTTACTTATTCTTGTGCCTGCTTTTTGCCAATCAAATTTTGCAACAGGGTGCGGCCACCTGGCCACACCCTGGCCGCAGAAACGCGGCCAAAGCCGCGTTTCGGCGGCTTGGTTGGGGAGTTAGGGGGAGCGTTTGCTCCCCCGATCTCCCCAGGATCCTGCACGTTGGGGTTTTGTCTATAAAAGGCCAGTATTTGCACTGAAAATGGGACGACCATGCAGAGATAGGATTTAGCCTAGTTTTCATTCTTTGTAGTTTAGATTTTTCTTTTCTTTTTATGTAATTTGTATGTAAGCTTAGGTTAGATGAAGATTCATGTAAGTAAGAGAGAGAGGCTGATGTTGAGAGTGACACCGATGTACCCTCCTCCTTTCTTTCATTGTTTCTGCAAGTAATAAAGGTAACAGCTTTTTTTATGTTCGTATTTTCTTTTGTTTCGTTCTTCCTCTTAAAGGTAACAGCAAGTGAAGCCAGAAGCATGAGTATAACGATGTTGTGTGAGTGCCAACGATAGTTCATGAAGACGTTCTCCTCCTCAAGATCCGTATCATTTCAATCTTGCCCCGCTTGATGATATAATGCGAACGGGGACTGAGCTCGATCCTATGATCTATGCGTTGAACGCCTCCAAGCAAGGTAGAACATGCAAGGATTCCAGGTAAGTCATCAACCAAACTAGGTGAGTACTTCTTTCATCTTCTTTCTTCACTTTTTTATTTCTTAGTTTAGATCACCAACACCCACTTCCTTCATCACTCCTTTTTACTTCTTTGTAAATAATCATTTGTACATAGTCACTTTCTAATTCTCTCCACTTTCTTCATTCTACCGTTTTCTTTCTAACTTTAACATAACTCTTTTTTCATTTTCATTTCTTAAAACAAAGAAGAACTTTCGTTTTCTTCAATAAAGATTTCAACAAAAACTTTGAACGCTTCCATCGCAAACCCTCCTTGTGGATCACGACCCGCATAGCCACTTGCTATAGCGGTAAGAATTAAGCACTTGCTCATCTTTATTTCTAAATCGAAAAATCTATATTTTATGTGCAGGTTGTACCTCAATCAAATTTTGGCGTCGTTGCCGGGGAGGGTAACGGTTTTTATTGAAATCTTATTTTATTGAAAATTTTTTAAAACTAAAACGAAGTTTCTTCTCTGTTGCAGGTTATAGGGCAAGCAAAGCAGGAAAAAGGATTGCAGAAACATATAAGTGGTCTTGGGCCTGTGTTTCAGAAAACAGAGACCAAGTACCCTCTGAATTGCCGCTTTTTCTCGGCTTTTGCCGCGTTTTCGCGGTAAGGAAGAGTTCACTACTAACTGTCTTTTTGCAGGGCTGCTTGCTTTGTAAAATTCTAGTTCTCTGTAACTTTATTTCTTATATGCCATCACCAAAAGCCTGCTAATAAATCAACAGTAAAACGTTTGTTGAAAAAGTTAAAAAATTGATTAGACGTTTGCATTTTAGGCACATGTCTTTTCAATTCATTTATTTTTACTATTGAAGAGTGCTGGAGCAAGGTACGTTCGCATTGCATCTAGAATAGGACTCATCTCTTGGTTGATTTACATCGCTTTGAGTGAATCTTATTTACATATGTTGTACACTTGCACAAATTGATTTTAAGGGCACCACCCATTAACAAGATAAGGTGGGGATTTAATCACCCTTCCTTGGCCCAAAAATCAGATTCCAAGCACTCACTAAACCAAGCCTAACTAAAAATGAGTAGACGTTGGCCCTAGGGACATCTCGGACTCAATTAGGAGATTATCCTAAGGGGGAAAGGTGTTGGAATTTGACTCTTGCAAAATCAGTGTCAAGGAAAGGGATTAAGGGCCGAAAGCCTGAAGATTGGTGGTTATTTAATTAAGGAACGTCTTTGACGGAAAACCTCCCACCAATCTTGCCCTGACCTGGCTGATTAGCTTGTGGTCAAAGTCTGCATTAAACCTCCCGTGGACAGTCTAATCAGTTAGGAGTCGTCTAGGTCATAGGTCTACCCTAACTTAGTTAGAATTTTTTCCTTTTATTTGTTTGCCTATTTGTTTGTTTTTCCTTTCTTTTTGTTTGTATTCTATTGTGTGATATGGCTTATAATAACAATTTTTTCAACTTCAATAATAATCCATATTACACACCGACTTCATTTTCGGATATTACCAACCCGGCATATCATAACTATAACCAACCTAGTGTGCCGGATTGGTCTTATCCGAATCAATATAACCCATGCCCCCAATCTAATAACTATAATTTCCATAATGATTTTAACTCTTCACAGAGTCAGTGGGGATTCACCTCCCCCGAGTCCAATTTTCAACCAACTTGTCCTCCTTCTCCACCTTGTCCACAATATTTTCAAGAGTCATACTCAGTTCCACCAGTCCAAAATAGAAAACTATTAATTTTGAAAATGAGTATGTGTGAGTCCAAACAAAAATCTCAAAATCTGATGGACTCACAATTTCACCACCAATTCCAAGACAATACTTCATCTTTTCATCAAAACAATGAGCCTATCAACTATGAAAAGATGCTTGAAGCCATGACTCAGGCTCAAAACGCTCGTAATCGTGACATAGATATGATGGTCCAATCTTTACGTTCCCATCGTTTGACCAGTTCTGATGTCACTACCCATTCTGTTAGAGCCGATGAGTCAGGTTGTTTTGGAAATCAAGATTCCATTTCAGAACAACCATTTGAACATTCCCAAACTCCAAATTTTGAAAAAGATATTGACAGTTTGGCAAGTTATCCTTTTCCTGAAATCGAACCTGAAAATGAATACGATCATGAATCTCAACTTAGTGATTCAATTTTACTTCCTGATTCAATAATGACTCCGGTGTCTTCACCTGATTTCAATCTTTTTCCTGAGTCAACATTGAATCCTGTGCCAATTCATAATGAAATTGAATCACTCATTCTTGATGATCATATTGAACTTGACCAATTTTACACTTTTGAAAATCCTATTGACAAATTGGCAAGTTCTCATTTTTTTGATATTGAACTCAATGAGATATGTGACCTAGATTCTCAAATCTGTGATCCAGTTCAACTTTCTGAATCAATATTGACTCCTGTTTTGTTACCAAACTTGAGTAATATTTTAGAGTCAGTTTTGATTCCCCCACCTATTATTCCTAAACTTGAATCACTAATATTAAGTCATATTCCATTGTTGGAAAATAAATGTGGACTTGAGTTTCACTTTCTTGACTTGGACCCACTTCCTGAACCAATCTCGACTCCTGAATCTTTACTTGACTTAAGCCACCTTCCTGAGTCGGTATTAGTTCCTGTACTTCCTGAGTCCAAGTCTATCATTCTATCTTTTCACACTCCATTCTGGGACGAGGTGGTTGACAAATTTAACTCTGAAATCAGTTATGGAATTTGGAAATTAGATGGGGTCAAGTATTTAATAAAAATCCTTTATGGATTTATCATTTTAATAGGTTATATTAGAGATATTTCTGGTGGGTTCCTCCGAACCTAACGAAAAGTCGATTGGGCCGCATTTCGTGGACTAATCAGACCACCTCCGGAACCACCACCTTAAGGTAACATTTTTCTTCCCTTTCGTCTTTTTTATGCATCTATGCATTAATTCATACATTGAGGAGAATGCATGAGATAGGTGTGGGGGAGGGTCTAACATAACTTAGTTTTTTTTCCTTTTATTAAAAAAAATTAACATTTTCTTTACTTTTAAAAACTTTTTGAAAATAAAAACAATATTTTGACATATTTTTTGTAAGAAATTAAGTTAATTTTAAGGAATAGGAAAATCCAAATTAGTATTTCTTATACTTGGTCAACATAAGATAATTTTTTGATTTTAAGGTTAGGAAGAAAATATGTCAAAGTAATTTGGTCTTGATCTTTACCTTGATGAAATATGCACACTTCATACACTTACACACTTAGGGTTCAAAAACAAAGATTCTTATGCCTTGTAAAAAAAAAGAAAAAAAGATAAACAAATCTAATTATTGATTAGCTAGGTGCTTTGGCCTAAGTAAGCCTTAGTATTTATGCGAAAGATGATTAGATAAGTTTGAAAAGAAATATATATATATATAAAAATTCCCTGATTAAGCTGGGTATTTGTGCCTAATAAAGCATAAGTATTCACGCCTAAAAGAGGTTCAAATAATAAAATCCTTAGTTTTGTGGCCTTATTTGCTCGAGTCCTTAAGTCCTTTGGGTGTTTTCTCACCCGGTGCCCTAAGACCGTTTGGTTTGGGAGTCATCGATTAAAGGCTCATTACATGGGCAGATTAGAAAGCCTAATAAAACTAAGGAATAATACCACAATATATATATATATATATATATATATATATATATATATATATATATATATATATATAAATAAGGCATAAGAGTTAGAGCTAATGAACCCTTAGTCAAAATTTTCAAAGTCACAAGGTGCATATGACTTAGGGTAAAGTAATAGACTAGATGAGAAGTACAATTTAACTCCTTACTTTGATTGATAACAAATTTTTGAATAGAGACTAAGTGTAGGAATGAAAAATTCGGTTTTCCTATAACTTATAGATTGCTTAGATCTTACAATTATATTTCAAATATTTTTCTCTTTCAAAATGCTTTTCGAAAATACTAACTCTTTGTTTCTCTTTCTTTATGAATTTTGTGGGTGTAATCCGCTGAAAACCCTCACGAGACAAAACTCGTCCTCTAGGGGAAACCTAGAGGTTTAACGTCTTGTTGCACATGCTCAGTGCAATCGCGTGACCTGCGAAAGTGGTCTAATAATCCTTAGTATAGTTTAGTTGTTTTGCTCAAGGACGAGCAAAAGATAGGTATGGGGGTGTAATTGGTTGCTAATGTTGCATATTTAGTATCATATTTTCATACTTGTTATAGAATAAAACTTTACATTGTCCTAATTAATTGTTTATTTATTTGCAGGCCCATTCTTTAAGGAGATGAGAGAAATGAGCCCAAAGCCCACCAAAATTCTGAATTAAATCAGAGTTAATTCGAGCTCAAAGAATCAGGGCAAAATCAAGAGGTTGAAAACCGGTTGAGAAGAATCCTCTCAGAATCGATCGGTTAAAGCCAAGAATCAAAGGCCATTTCGTCACACTCCCGGACTCAAACTGAAAATCCAACTACAGATAAAGTCAGAAGGCAAAACCAGGGCGACCCACCAACAGGGTGTGGCCACCTGGCCACACGCGGCCACAGCCGCGGAAACGTGGCCACAGCCGCGTTTTCGCGGCTTGGTTGGGGAGTTAGGGGGAGCGTTTGCTCCCCGATCTCCCCGGGATCCTGCACGTTGGGGTTTTGTCTATAAAAGGCCAGTATTTGCACTGAAAATGGGATGACCATGCAGAGATAGGATTTAGCCTAGTTTTCATTCTTTGTAGTTTAGGTTTTTCTTTTCTTTTTATGTAATTTGTATGTAAGCTTAGGTTAGATGAAGATTCATGTAGTAAGAGAGAGAGGTTGATGTTGAGAGTGACACCGATGTACCCTCCTCCTTTCTTCCATTGTTTCTGCAAGTAATAAAGGTAACAACTTCTTTTATATTCGTATTTTCTTTTGTTTCCTTCTTCCTCTTTCTACTTTACCTCCTTTGTTTTTGATGAGTTTGCAAGTGAATCCAGAAGCATGAGTATAACAATGTTGTGTGAGTGCCAACGATAGTTCATGAAGACGTTCTCCTCCTCAAGATCCGTATCACTTCACTCTTGCTCTGCTTGATGATATAATACGAACGGGGACTGAGCTCGATCCTATGATCTATGCGTTGAACGCCTCCAAGCAAGGTAGAACATGCAAGGATTCCAGGTAAGTCATCAACCAAACTAGGTGAGTACTTCTTTCATCTTCTTTCTTCACTTTTTTATTTCTTAGTTTAGATCACCAACACCCACTTCCTTCATCACTCCTTTTCACTTCTTCGTAAATAATCATTTGTACATAGTCACTTTCTAATTCTCTCCACTTTCTTCATTCTACCGTTTTCTTTCTAACTTTAACATAACTCTTTTTCATTTTCATTTCTTAAAACAAAGAAGAACTTTTATTTTCTTCAATAAAGATTTCAACAAAAACTTGGACGCTTCCATCGGAAACCCTCCTTGTGGATCACGACCCGCATAGCCACTTGCTATAGCGGTAACAATTGAGCACTTGCACATCTTTATTTCTAAATCTAAAAATCTATATTTTATGTGCAGGTTGTACCTCAATCATTCTTCTTTTGCCAAAGTTCAAGCCATGACCAATTGTTAGGTCATACCCCATGTTCTCCATCGTTCTAAGTAATTTGGCTCGTAATAAGAGAACGAGGAGGTTCATTTTCGCTTTCTGAGTCTTCGCAAGTCATTGATTTGGACTTGACTCTTCTGAAAAGAATCGATTTTTGGCCTTTGCGTCTTGCTGGGACCTTGAAGAAAGATCCTTGCGCATCACTGACGCCTTGATATACCGTAAGAGATAACCTCACTAGTCCATGCAATGATGTCAGGGCATCCATTGACGACCAGGGGTCATTACCTATATCGGTACTAGTATCTGATGGTATAGAATCAGAAGCAAACATAGAAAAGTAAGCCAAATCTAACTCTTCATTAATATAACACTCGCCTACATCATTGATAGTGTTATTGACTTCAAGCTTATTAATGCTCGTTACAAGTGGGTTCAATTCCCAAAGACATTCTTCTTCTGCCTCTAGCTTAACATCAGCTTCATTACGGAGTTTGGTTCTTCTGGCTGGGGATTCTCGTCTGTCTCCAGAGAATATTGGTACAGGAGGGAGTCTGTTATGTAATTCTACCCCCTGAACGGATGTCTTTTCGATCAACATTCGGTCTTTTCCATCTCTGTCAATATACTTCATGACTTGATGGAGAGTAGAGGGGACGATGGAGTAGTGATAAATCCACGATCATCCTAGCAGCAAATTATACGAAGTGTCAGCGTCAATAACATAACACGTCACCTCAGATCTTAGGTTCCCAATTTTGCATTTGAATTTAATCTTGCCTATTGGGCGTGTACCATTGGCGTTGAAACCATAATTGGTAGTTTGGGTGGCACTCAATCGGTAAGAGGGGATCCCCAAGTGCTGCTGACCTGACGGGGCATAATGCTCAATGCGGATCCTAGATCAACCTGAATGTGGCTTACTTCAGACGATCCAATATACCCCCTGAGGTACAGAAGCCTATCATGTTTTCCCTTGACCTGCATATAGTCTGGCATGAAGGTTATACAGGGGATATGTTGAGAGGCGTGGAGACAGTCTTCTTCATCCTCCTCTTGTGGTTCAGCCGGAATCCGGGCCATGAAGACCTCAGCATTAGCTAAAGCCTCTCTCAAAGCTTCTCTTAACTTTGATAGTCTTAGGAGCTCGTAAAGGGTGATCCTGACTGGAATATTGGCCAGTTGAGCTAAGATATCAAAGCAGTAAGGTGCTGAAGATCCTTCTGCTTTATCCTTCGGGAGGGCCTTGGAATACCGAAGCTCCTTTTACTTCTCCACGGGTTACTTTGTGGATTGTTTGGTAGGCTCAGAGGTGGGTTTAGGCGGATTAGCCACCATTTCAACATATTTCTTCAAGTACGACTTACCCGAGTGGGTCCCTACTACGAGCAGCGCATTCAGTTCTACAGCAAGGACGATTGTCTCCTCCTCCGAGTCAGTTAGGGAAGGGACATCAATTTCTGCTTCCCGGGAGAAAGCACACACCACATTGCAAGGAGAAGCTTTTATTTTCCCCCTGGACTTCCTGTTGGTAACAGTAGTCCACTGTTGGCCTTCAACAAGGTCAGGATAAACCCACATGATTTCTCTCTGAGTAGGAACAAGTACGAGACCTTTCTCCTGTTGGTGGTGTGGATCTATATTGAGTACCTTTAGTTCTCTGTTCAAGATGGGAACTACTCCGGCCGGCGTTGGAGGCTGTACCCGGAACTGAAGAAAGCTTAGAGGATGAGCACCTCCACATCAACCAAAGCTTGGAGGATGTCTTTAAATATGTAACAGCTCTTGGTAGGGTACCCTAGCATCCTGTAGTAGAAGCAGTAGTTGAAATTGTCGGTCTTGCTGACCTCCTCGGGATGTCTAGCTTTAGGAAGCTTCAATATGTTGCTCTTATTGAGTAACTTGAACAACAAATCGACATGCTTATCGTTGAAGGACTACTATTTGTTGGTGCGTGGCTGACTTGAAGAACTAGCCCTTCTAGTCGGCTGGGGTTTAGTGGGATACTTTGTCTCTGTCGCCAATGTGCCCTTTCTTTTCGATTGGAAAGATACTTTCGGCGCACGCCTTGTTGACTTTTCAGTTCTGGGCTTATTTTTTCTGCCCTAACCCTGGTGATAATTTCTTCTGCCCATTCGCCTTACTGGACTAACTGTTTCCAAGTATGGCTTTCAGCAACTCCTATCTGATTTAGGAATGAGATTTGCAAATTGTGATGGCATGTTACCACTAAGGTGGTTTGGGTCATACCGCTAGGACATCGGAGTATCATATTCTAAAATCTCTCCACAAATGCTTTAACTAACTCTTTTTTTCATTGCCTCGTTGCCAGGAGAGTTGGCATGGTAATCTACGAGTCGTCTTCGAAGAAGCGATTAAGGAAAAGCTTCTCCAGATCACCCCATTTTTTGATGGAACCTTCTAGGAGCTTCATGAACCATTCAAAAGTGAGTTCCTTTAGAGTGCCGATGAACAAACGCGCCAGGATGGCATCATTTGCTACTACAATCCCTATCTGAGACTTGAAGTAGTATATGTGCTGGTACGGTGACCCTTTGCCGTCGAAGGCCAGTCGGGTCGAAGCTTTAAACTTATGAGGGTTCGGGACAAGATCTCACTCAGCTGGGTACGACCGGACCACTCCTGCTTCTTGGAGGCCTTTCCGACTGGTGAGGGCTTCAAGACGTTGCTCCAGTTTATTCATCCTTTTGGAATGAGTGCTCCCATTCTCTGAATTGCCTCCCTCTTCAGATAGAGGCTTGGGCGACTCAGAGTGGACTGCTACTCCTCCTCCGTATGTGCAGAAGACGAGCTTTCCCCTTCCTTCTGTTTGCCCTTGGACTTCTTAGAAGGAGTCTTGGCCTTCGGCTTCTTCTTGCCCTCAAGCAACTGCAAAAGCATCTGCTTGAGGGTTTCGATAGTTTCTTGTTGGGCGCGAATCATATCGAGTTGTTCCCTCTGGGCCTGAGCTTGCTGTTTAAAGCACCTTCCATTTCTTCAGGAGTGCTTGCCATATACGCGAAGGCTTCCTTCTCTACAGAAGATTTTGAGGCCTGTGATTTCGCAATGGCAGAGTGTGATTCACTTACTTCGATGCCCTGGACAAGGGCACTGTAGTCGCTAGGGCTATCCTGCTAGTTCGAGTGCGGGTGCGCCGGTACACTCCTTCTGGTTCAGTGTCAGACTCATCATAGCTGACTATTGGTTGCTTTCCTTACTTTTGCTTAACGTAGTACTTGGACCCACCATATTCGTAGTGACTTCAGGGTACTCCGTGTCAGAGAAAGTTCTCCTTGTGTGGGAGTGATGCCTTTTGGCCGATTGGGAGACTAACGTAGATGATAACTGTATGAACACCGACGTTTGCTTACATGCGAGCTGCAGTGGCATTCATAGAGCACCACTGTGATAAGCCGTTCACAGCAACATGATGGAGTGATTTGGTGAGCACTCCTCTTCTTTGTCAAGTAATCCCTTAGATCCATCGGAGGGGGATCGAAGAGGACAACCTCGAGTCTCTGGGGACGAGGACTTTTCAGTTCCCGAATGTTAATCTTGTGTCACAACTCTGAGATGCAAGGTTCAGAGACGCAGAGCTCATATTCTGTAGAACAGACGCGGCTCTCGCGATTTGGCTTAGAAACGCGGGTCTCATGGCTATGTTGAGAAGAGACGCGGACCGTTGCTGATTGTTGCGTTCGACTAGCGATACTTGAAAAATGCGGACTTTTTGAGTCCCGCGTTCCGTCGTAGAGATGCGGGTCTCGTGTCTCTAAGAAGAGGCACGGACTTCACATTGCTGAATGTTGCGTTTGGGAGGTAAAGCCTCAGAAACACGAGCCTCTTGAGCTCCGTATAATGGTCTCCAAATGCAGACTTCGCACATCTGACGTGACTCAGAAGAGACGCAGGCATGAACCTCGCGTTCTATGTCTGATGGACAGATGGTTTTTCTAGGTTCTTGCATCTGTTGTCGACATGCGCATCGCCTTTGTTGATGTTCGACATTCCGGTTATGTTTCACGGGTTGTTGGGACCCCCCGGTAACCTGGAGCTAAGGAAGAGGAATGGCGTAGCTAAATTGGCCTTCAATGACATTGACCTCGCGGGTCTCGTGGGAGACGTTGATGCGGGCCACGCGCGCGATGCGTCCAGAAATGACGCTCTTTGCGCAAGCCATCTTTGGGGAAGTCTCCGAAGGGACTTAAGAGCGGACCTCCGAGGAGACCTTGTGGTGCTGCCGCGCCACCCTAGGGCTCTTCGAGCCAGAAGAGAGGAACTCTTCATACTTTTCCTGGTCGAATTCCATGACAAGTGACTCGACCGTTATTTTCATGAAGGTGACGTCATATTGCGCCACAACTTACTCATCAGTGGAGAAAGGAGTCCCCAGCAGAGTCACCATCTCTTGTTTCTCAGAAAAAAATGAAAGCGTGCAAGCTTCTTTATTTGATTGTAAAGAAAATTACAACAGATTAATAATCCGATTACAAAAGAGGGGAGTGTGATTGAATCTCCCCTTTGTTTAAAGCTGAGTTCTTTGCGTAGCGGTAGAAAGTGAATCATGTTTTCTATTGACCGGGTGAACGTCAAGCTGTTCTGAGAATCTTCTCTTCGGATCACATATAGAGCAGCACAACTCCTATCCAAATGGAATCTCAAAGAGGCTTGGGCAAAAACTTGTACTCAGCAAGTTGGTAGAAGAGTTTAACTCTTTTCAGGTCTCCTCAAAAAATCCTGATCAAATTTGATCCAAAATCTCTCTGACCAAATTTGATCCACCAAAATTCCAACCCCTCCTCAATAGTAAACTGAGCTAATTTTAGGGGTTTCTAGAAAAAAACTGTCCCCTAAATTCCCTCTATAATGAGGGCTAACTCTCATCATTACGTGGGCAGTAATTGACCCGATAATGAAGGCAGTTCAGTTGAAATGTAGGGCTCTTCTGCAGTTGAAAAGCGGGCTTGGGCTCTGCGTTTAGCGGTTGAAATGTTGTTGGATGCGGGCTTCGAACCTCGCTAGACGCGGGCTTCAAACCCTGCGTCTTGGCATTGCAGTGATGCTGAGACGCGGGTTTCAAGCCTCACGTTTTGATAATGCAGTGATGCTAAGGTACGGGTTTCGAGCCCTGCGTTTTGTCATTATAGGGGTGTTGAGACACAGGCTTCGAGCTCTGTGTCTTGACATTGCAGTGATGTTAAGACGCGGGTTATCAGCCTCGCGTTTTGATACTAAAGTTATGTTGAGACGCGAATTTTGAGCCCTGCGTTTTGGCATTGCAATGGTGTTGAAACACGAGCTTCGAGATCTGTGTCTTGCAGTGATGCTGAGACGCGGGCTTCGAGCTCTGTGTCTTGGCATTGTAATGAATGGCTTTAATTAGCCTCACGTCAGAATTATAGACCCTGTTATCTGATGACTTGTCATCAGTGATTTTTAGACAGTCACACCCACGTCCAGCGTTACCTTAACGGCTAAATGCAGAGCTCAAGCCCGCATTCCAACTACAAGTGAGCTTCACGTCTCAATTGTAACTGCCCTCATTACTGGGTCAGTTACTGCCCATGTAATGTGGGGAGTTAACCCCCATTATGGAGGATTTTTAGGGGACAATTTTGCCCTTAGAAACCCCTATAAATAGCTTAGTTTGCTATTGAAAATGGGTCAGAATTTTTCAGCTGAGGAATACTGACAAAGAGTTAAACTCTTCTACCAACTTGCTGAGTTCAAGTTTTTGCCTAAGTCTATTTGAGATTTCATTGGATAGGAGCTGTGCTACTCCGTCCATGTTCCAAGGAGAAGATTTTCAGAAGAACCTGATATTCTCTCGGGCAATAGAAAATTAGATTCACTTTTCACTGCTACGCAAAGAACCCAGCCTTAAACAAAGGAGAGATCAACCTGAAATCGCCTAGAGGGGGGTGAATAGGTGATAATGCTAATCTAGTGAACTTAATGCAGAATTTAAAAACTAATTGCAATAACACTAAATGCAACCAACAAGTGATGCACACAGAACCAAGCCAAGCATATAAATATGAATGACAATATTTAAATGATGCAAGGCACAAAGTAAAGAGAGAGAGAGAGATAGAGTCAATGGAACAAGCGCAAACAACAAGATATGTTTCGAGGTTCGAGCACCCAGCTCTACATCCCCGCCTTCACACAGAAGGATTTCAACTCCACTAGCTTGTCCACAAAGGACTCCCACAAAGGGAACCTCCACCGAGGATTTGGGGCAATAACAATTACAAGGAGTACCCAACTTCTCTCCTTACAAACACAACCTCCTCCTTGAGGCACAATTCCAAGCCAACAAACAATCACCTCACAACTTGAGGGATTAGCACAAAGCTTACACAAGGATCACCTCACCACTAGAGGGATACAACCCACTTGCACAGCCTCTTCAACACAATGAGGAAAAGGCACAAAGCCAAGCAAATGAAGGGTTTACAACTTGGTGGACTAACAAACAACCACAAACAATTTCTTTCTCACACAAGGATTCTATAGAATGAGATAGTAGATGTAGCTCAAGTGTGGAGAAAACCAAAGGAATGGAAATCAAAAACTCAAAGAAAATCTTTAGGAAAAACTAGAAACCAAGATGAAGAAGTTGAATCAAAATCTTTTCCCAAAAACCCTTTCTTGATTTTCCAAACCCTAGCAAAAACACCAAATGGATTGTTCAATTAAAGTCCAAAAACTTCTTTTGATTGCTGTGAAAAACACTAGAGAAAGTTCAAAAATTTCGTCCAAAAAAATTCTTAGTGAAAACTGGCCATTAATGGGGTATTTATAGCCCATTGAAAAATATAGCCCTTGGCAGTAGATCCTGCCAAAAATGAACTACCGGTCGACCGGTCGGTCGACCGGCCAACGGTCACATTTGACTGCTGGCAGCTACCGGTCGACCGCTCGGTCGACCAGACCCGATACAGAGAGCAACGGCTCTCTGCCCGGTCGGCCGCTCGGTCGACCGGGGGCAACCCGAGAGCAACCTGCTCTCAGTCGGTCGATCGTGCGGTCGACCGGCTAATGGGTAAGCCAGCGTGCACGTATCCGTGCACGTCGGTCGACCGTTACGGTTGACCGGCTACTTGGTACGGTCGACCGTCCGGTCGACCGACCTAGCCTGGCAGAGGCAGTTCTGGTCAGAAAATCATGTAATTTTTAATTCTAAAAATTCACTTAAAATCTCTAAAATTACACAAAAATAGTTTTATCATTTTACATTGAAATATAAACTTGTGTTAAAAATTTCAACACAAATTTCAAACATTTTGAACCATTTTTGTGTTATAGAAATTTTGCCAAAAACCAAAAACTATATTTTCTAAAACTTGGATTTTTAATAGAAATACGTTTTGTCCAAAACTCATCCAAATACAAAAACATGATATTAAACAACATTTAGGCATGATGTATATGGATATAATCCTATATACATGAAACATATATATATATATATATATATATATATATATATATATATATATATATATATATCCATGTTTTTTACTTTAATTCCAAAATATGTTTTGTTAAAAATACCAAAACATAAAACACATGAAATAGATTATCAAGCTAAGTTTGTTTAAATAGTTGAAGCATGCATGTATATAGAACAAATCTAATATACATTAAACCATGTAAACTTGTTTTGATATAACATCTAATCATGCAAATCAAGATCGGTTAAACCAAAAACCGAAAAACCAAAACATGAAACGTGTGTGTTGTGAACTTGAGCATATCATACTATTCTAATCTTTACAATTTGGATCTAAACATAAAACTAAACTATGGTACCGATGTCTTCTTGTAGAGCGCCGTCTCCAAGCCGACTCGATCCAAAACTTCGTGATTCACCGAGCTTGACTCCAATGAGTGCTATATATGATCTTGTCGCTTGGCTCTTGAATCACCATGTGAATAGCTTCCAAATCATCTTGTTGAAGCTAATCACCAACTAATATCTTGATTAATGATCTGAAACTAAAATCACAAGGTTATTAGTATACATAACTACATGAGTTAATCATCATCAAAACTAGAGTGGAAGGCCTTTGGGCCAACAATCTCCCCTTTTTTGATGATGACAAAACTCATGGAGTTATATATGCATGGATTAAAGTTAAGCTTCAAAGAAGCTCCCCTTAACTCATGCATAAACAAAGAAACATAAATATGCAATGAATATGAAACACGAAACATGCATAGATATGCATAAAACAATAAAAGGCTCTAGATACCAATGAAATTTTCAAAAACAAATAAACCTGCTCTAGATACCAATTAAACTTAATATATGCAAAACAAAAACAAAACTAATGATCTCTTTTACAAGCTCTTGACATCAAAAATAAACATGTTCTATAAGTAATGCTTTGATACCAAATGAACTTAATAAAAACATAAAACATGCATAATAAACATGTTCTATAAGTAATGCTTACCAAATGAACTTAATAAAAACATAAACATGCATAATATGCATATATAAACTCAAATTCTTCTCCCCCTTTTGTCAATCATCAACAAAGGGGTAAAAAACAAAACAAAATAAAAAAAAATATTCTTCTCCCTTTTTGTTCAAAACAAAGAATCAATAAAGGGATGAAATAAAACAAAACAAAATGTTCTCCCCCTTTTTGTCTAAAACAAAAACAATGTCAATAAGGGGTTCAAGCAACTATGATACCAATTAAAAAATATGTCAATGTAATGCATATTGATACCAATTGAAATTAAACATTATAAATTTTGAAGTCTTAACAAAAATCTTGATACCAATTGATAAGTAAACAAGTAACATACCAATTGTAAATAAACAAACTTGATACCAAATTTTTGATACCAAATTGAAATTATTATTCTTTTAACAGCAAATGATACCAAATTGAAATTCAATATTTTCTATCATAAAGTAAGGGAGTGGAATACAAAACCAATTGAAAGATAAAATTTAAGATTTTCTCCCCCTTTATGAAATACCAACTAAAACTATGACAAAGCTTGTATATGGATACCAATTGAAAACTAATTAATTGAAACAAAGTTGAAACTCAAGCTTTAGCATAAACAAGATTTGTGCTTGACAATATAGGAATATAGGAAGCACAAATAAAACACATATATGTATGAAAATGAATACCAATCAAAATTGATATTATTTGAAATAAAAGCATACATACATACAAATATATGAGCATACAAGAAATGTCAATATTGATACCAATTGAAAGAATTCATGATACTAATTGAAACAACAATAATATCAAATGTATATCTCATATAACCTATCCTTCTAACACATGTTTAAGTTTAAAATGATTTTCACTATAAAACATACATGAGCATGGTCTCCCATCCGCCCTTAAAGGTAGGGGTTTTCAAAAATAGGTTCGAAAATGAAGTGTGTTTGAAAATCTCTACCATAGTGAAGAATACGAACTAGTTAAATGGAAAAAACTTTTAAACTAGTACGAAATCCTTCAAGTAAGGAATAAAACAAAATTATTTTTCATGAAACACAAGTAAATCACATGATCACTAAACACTCAAAGTCCATAAAGCCCATATCATATTCATGAAAATACAATCATGAGAAACATAATAAAGTGAGTGAACAAGTTAATGTGAAACACACATCATGAAAATATTCAATTAAGCTCAGATGAAATTCCTTAAAACATGAAAACATGAAAAACTAAATTTCATTACCAATTGAAATTACCTAAAAACATAAAAATCATCAAAACGATTTAAACTTCAAGGCATATGTATGTCATGTATAAACTAAGTATACATACATATCCTAAACATAATGAGTCCACAAAAGTATATGCATGAAAGCACGTGGCTCAAAGGACGTATATGTATAATCAATAGTTTGGACAAGATAGACATATACATGAAGTTAAAACACATGATCATAGAAACATATCTAAAATGAGGAATACAAGTTAGAATGCATGAATCATCAAAACTAGACTATACTAGCACATCTAATGGGTACAAATAGGCATTCAAGCACAAACATAAAAAGAGTTACTTGTGGCCCATTCTATGTACAAGTATAAATCCTAGTTTTCATGAAAACTAACATCTAAACATATATTCAAATCATGAAGCATAAAACGGGTCAAAAATTAACATGATAAACATAAACACTATCATTATGTAAATCACATGTTATTAGAATTATGAAATACATAATAGCCAAACAATGATGAGAACACAACATATGGGTCCATCTAAACATGGGTGATCTCAATAGCTATACATGCATGTCAAAGGTTTAATAATCATGTATTCAACATACTAATCAAAATATGAAGCATTAAAACAAAACTTCACAAACATCCATATGATCATTATGTATATGCATGCGCATTAGATCTAGAGCATACATATTAGTTAAAACAAGGTGAGAACACATAGATATAAATCCATATAAGCAAGAAGTGTCTCAAGTAACTAAACATGTATATCACTAATCTAATAAACATGGCATAAGCATAATAAACAATAAACCATGGCAAGCTATAAATTGATGAACATGAAAAGCATGCAAATAAAAACGGGAGTTAGAGATAGATACCAAAACCGATGAAGACACCTCTCAAGTTCTCCAAACCAAGGTGGTCCTCCCACCAACCTTCCTTGAAAGTGATGCATCCAAAAATGGTTCTCTTTAAGCTTGGAACGCATCCACCTCAAGGCACCAATACTCTCACGTGATGCGAGAGCCCACACCTACATCAAAAATCAAAGGGGTGGTCTTTGGTACCCATTTTCTTTTGGGTCCATAGGGGTTAGTACCTTTCCTAACCCAAACAAAATTATTTGCTAAATTTTCAATATGTAAGCGATCATAGCAAAATCTAGCAAGGTGGCCCTTACGACACAATGTGTACAAGTGTACACATTAGCATACAAGTTATGGTTGTGTCCGTGATGAGCATGTGTATGTCGTGATGGGTGTACATGTAAAGATGGAACTTGTTTCTTGCGAACCAAGGTTTCCAAGCGTGTATGATTCAAAGTACATTTGCTCAAAGTGGAGCCCAAACAATTAACACTTCTCTTCAAAACATTTATGTCATTTTCAATACTAGAAGATAAAGTGGAGCATGCAATAGATGTGCTAGGTGAAGCTACACTAGCATGGCAAACATGAGAATCAATATCAATTTTCAAAGATTCATTTTTCTTTAAAACTAAATCCAATTCTTTTGTAATGAAATCAATTTCATTTTCAAAACAAGGTTATCTTTTAAAACAAAATCCAATTTAGAAGATAAACCTCATTATTTTTCACAACATCATCACAATCATTTTTTGCTTTTCAAAACATCAATCTCTTTTAGGGCAAGGTCTAGTTGAGATCTTAGTGTGTCACGTTCACTAGTAATCTCTTCCTTCTCTTGCAAAACCAATTCAAAAGTTGAGCACAAATCCTTCATTTCTTCCTTTAAATCAAAGTTCTTCTTTTTCAAAAGTTCATGTTTTTCCAAGAATTTTTCAAGCTTTGAAGCAAGTTCAACATTTAAGTTTTGAACTTCTAAACATCCATAGCAATATGAACTAGAGCTATCATCTAGTTGAGAATCCGATTGTACCTCAAGGGAGTCTTTCCCTTGGACCATGAGGCAATGCTCGTCGGACTTGTCTCTCCTAAATCTTCTCAACTTGTTGATAATCCTTGGAAGCTCGGAGAAGTCAATATGCTCCAAACTGCAAAAGCTGAATCATAATGAGCAAACACATGTAAAAGATCTTCATTAAGAGATGCTCTAAGTGTCTTAAGTGCTAATGCATTTGCCTTTCTATGCTTACTAGCATTTGGGTAGGATTCTTGTGTAGTGGCTTGATAAACTAGATGTCCTAGGCTTTTTTAAATGACTACTCATCTTGGCCTTCCAATTATCATGTCTAGAAAAATCAAACATAGGAGGGCTATCCATGAGTGCAACTATATGTGTGCAAATGAACAATGCAAATGAAGATTAGCAAACCAAGATCTCACTCCTAGGTGGTTAAATCTAAATATCAGGAGCATAGGCTCTATACCAATTGAAATCACCTAGAGGGGGGGTGAATAGGTGATAATGCTAATC
>JAVJIF010017833.1:0-15732 GCA_038442645.1 Agave tequilana
TTGTCAAGAGGGAGGCTAGAGCATAACATACTTGACGCATTTGTAAATCTTGTACACGTTTTTAAGGTGAATAACAGTGTACACATTTATTTGTGTCCGCCATGTGTGGACACACATGTAGTGTACAACATGTGTCACTACATGTGTGTCGGACGTTGTGACCTTTTTGTCTGGAGAATGTCCTACATATCATAGGTTATATTGTAGTTGGAAATGACATTTCAGTTGCCATTCACTATGTAAATTGTTTGTTATTGATTGTTTCAGAATGGAGGAAGTAAGTGGCTTGGAGAGCAGCGAGTGTATACAGTGTCTAAGAGAAGTGGCCAAGGGAAGCACACAACAAGAAATGTACCCTTACGACACTCCTGGATTTAACCAGCCCTAGTCTACTAAAAGTGTTGAAGCAGTTGGCTTCTAATATAAGAGATGACAAGTACAAAGTGAGATACAAATAGTAATAATAAGCTAATAGAATTAAAAAGGATAACTCGCCAAGAATTTAATGTGATTCGGTCAATGTGACCTACGTCCACGGGAGAAAACAGTAAGAAGAATTCACTAATCAAAAGGGAAAGAATACAAAAGATTACAACTCTAATCTAACTCACCGAATCCCAAAACCCGATTACAAATAGGGCTTATAAAAGAAAGATAAATGACAAGAGAATGGAGATAATATCAATATTTTGTAACTCTCCTCGTTCTCACTTCTTTGCTTCTTCTCATTCACCAACCGTAACACTCCTATATATAGGAGCAGAACCCATCAACATCAATCACCAACCCATCAGTCCTCTTTCATTTGGGTGGCTGAATTTTTTCATAGGATGGCTAATTTAAGACTTAGGATAGCTAGAGATTTCTTTAATTTAAGACTTAGGGTAGTCAAGATTTCATAAGGTGGCTAATTGATTTTCAGAAAAAAGTTTACAAAGATGCTTGATTTGTTTTCTAATCATTAAAGACCATATCAACAGACAAGTTACAAAGAGAAGTCTAGCGGACACATCTCCGAAGCTTTGCTTTCAAACTTTGCTTATTTTCATTCGTTGATAACCCTGTGGTTTTGCATTTCTTCACAACGTGTTGGTTGCAACTCTAATTCTTCTATATTTTCAGATCATGCAGAGGTAAGTGATAGAGAGCCTGCAAAATGCTCATTTAATGATTGTTTGCACCTGAGGGAACCTGGATGTGCTGTGAGTGCTGAATGGGAAAGATATCCTTACTATTTCCGCTGCTTGATGATCAAAATCAGGGGAATTCCAGTTAGGGACTTTGGAACAAAGAGGGAAGTTGATGCGAGGTAATTTTCAAAATTAGTTTGTCCATCTGGCATGTTGTGCATTTTTTTTCGCTAGCTTGTGGGTTTATTATGCTCTTTAGACAGAATTGGTGTCTCATAATCCCAACCTACTTATGTTGTTGAGGTGAAAGCATATCCAGTAATTTAATATTAAGTGCACAACATTACAATAATCCAACCAAAGGTAAGCACTTAGAAGGAGAACTGCCAATTTGGCATTCTTAATACTATGCATAATCATCATGAGAACTCTCATATATTCTGTTAAGCTTGAGACATGCTGTTGATCCAGGACACTCAGGACTGGATGTGTACATGAAAGCTGGTAAGAAATATACTAGAGAACCAAACTTAATATGTTTCTGTTGTAGGCTATTAATGTGTTTTAGAATTCACCTTTACAATTTGGTTGCATGAATAAAGTTGATAATTTCTTCTACTACTGTTTTTTCCCTTGAGATTCACCATTTCGGCTTCTGTAATACACATGTTTACTTTCTTGAAGAGAAAGAAGACATTTATTTTTCTCTCTCTTCTCGACCATCAAAGTTGCTGTGAATTAAGATCAGCCTCATAAAGAAGAAAAAGAGAAGAAAATAAAAGAGAAAAAAGAACCCTTTTGTCAAGTAATAATATAGTGCGGACTCATAGCTGTTGCAAGGATTTTATGCTCATGAAAGCTGGTAATGAAGTACTAGAAAACCCAATGACATTTGATGGTTTATTACATGCTTTGGTATGTGATGGAAAACACATGACATTTTGTGGAACACACCGCGACATAATTTTGTGAAGATGAACACATGCACGCACAAGGAAATAATAAAAATGGTGGGGAAAAAGGAAGAAGGAAGAAAACGAGAGCACTCAACTTTCTTCGATAGAGTTTATTGCCCACTGCAGCATTGTTACCACACCTATGTACGCATGCGCGAGTTACTATCTGAAGTCTGGTAATAGGCGAGAACAGTATAGACTGTCTGCAGTATTGTTAGCACAATGAAAAAACCGCGCTGGCGATCAGGTAAGTATATTTCATGGGACTGCGTTTAGCTTCGTTTTGTACCTGGGCCATTCACACGATAGAGATTCCACACCTTCGAGGAGAGGTCCTTAAGGTGAGGGTAGGACTTGCTGTAATCCAACACGGAGTCTCTGCACGCTTTCTGAAGAAGAGGGTTGCTTCGTGATTGTCCAGAGTGTATGCCACAATCCCTTCTCGTCGCAGCAAGTTCAGATCAACTTCCGAGTCGATGAGACAACTCATTAGCATCACATAACCCATGATCCTACTTCTTATGTCGCGGAAAAGCACTGCTCGAAAGTGATGAGGTTTCGGTAAAAAGAGTTAGAGTTGCTGTTGAGCCTTGCGGGGAAGATGTCAACCACACCTCGCTCGTATGAAATGTGCCAGCTGAAGCTCCGGTCAGTCTTTGGCTTGAACTCAATATCAACATTCATAAGGTCAGATGCTGACGGAGTCATCAGCATCGATTCAGTTGGGTCATCGATGGGGCTGGCAATGAAGCATGCGTGGAAGAGATGAAGCAAATGGTAGAAATCCGTAGCAGGTGGTGGGAAATACCTATCAGGAAGTGGTACGAGATGGTCGATGAGACCGCTGAAGAGTTCGGAAGCAATTTTGACCAGAGATTGAGCCTCTGGTGTAGGTTTTCTTCATCTGTTCCGGTCACCAGATTGAATAAACTCTCCAGGACAACAAAAGGAAGCTGATTCTCAAGCAGCAACATATCGAACTGTACCAATGACAGAGTCGACGTGTTATCTAAGATCGAATCCCCGCTTCCCTGTCCGTCATTTCTGGAATGGTTTTCGAGCAGGAGCTCGATGATGAAGCATCCATCAAGCAGCAACATATTTGAGAAGTCATCGTCACTCATGCCGATATTTTCGGGATAGCACCGTTTAGATCGGGTAATCAGCCCACTGATGAGCTGTTGTAATCCGCCAAGGAAACTCCATTGTTTCGCAGGAGGATCTGTTGAAGTAGAGCGATTTGACTTGATTCATTGTTTTCAGGTGTGGGTTTGTGTTGGTGGTAGGGCCAATGGAGATGACCTTAGGTTCGTAGGCCCCTTGGATCGGTGGCTCTGATGTATTCTGGGACTTTGAAGACGCTGCCGGTGGCGGGCTCATTCAGGCTTGCGCCTCTGAGATTGAAGAGATTGTCCCTCCAGGCAAAGGACCTAACCCTTTGTGGGTCCCAAACTTCAATGGAGATCTCTGATGAGCCCATAGCTTTCTTTTGTTAATGCTAGGCGGTCGGTGCATCAAGTTTCTCCAAACAGGGCAAGAACTAATGCATTGATCTTGGGTATATAAGGTCATTGGGTTCGAATTTTCAGGTTTTAAATTCATCAACTAAAAGTCAAAACTAGATGATGCGCTAATCTCTAACAACTGAGCCACATCGCCGGCCCAAGTAGCATTTGTATGAAGCATTATTTATTTATTTCCTTTGGTTCAATTGGGTCGTCGTGGACTAGAACTAGAGATCTCGTTCGTGAAGTAAATCATTGCACCGAAGTCCAACTAATTGGAAATGAATAAGAGTATGTATGAAAGAGTCATACTCAACTTTTGTTAGCCTCAGCTGCAATGGTCAGAGAAAGAGAAAAGGAGGTTTATGCAAATTTTTTAATGTAAAATAAATACACACATATTAGTTTTAGTCCAACTTGTGAGCTGGTTGCAAGGAACCAGGAAGGTTAGCAGTGGTGGAAGACGTGTGCTTATAGAGAGAGAAAAATAAAGGAGAGGAGTAGATGAGGATTTAAATAAGCATGAGAGAGAGAGAGAGAGAGAGAGAGAGAGAGAGAGAGAGAGAGAGAGATCTGAGTAGATGGGGATTTAGACAAGAGTAAGAGTATGTATGAATAAGACTCTTTCATACATACTCTTATTCTTTTCCAATTAGTTGGATTAAGGTGCAATGATTTACTTCACGAAGGAGATCTATGGTTCAAGTCCACGACCACGCCGACCCAATTGAACCAAAGGGAAAAAAAAGAAGTAAATAAATAATGCTTCATACAAATGCTACTTGGCCCGGGCGATGTATCCCAGTTGGTAGAGATTAGTGCATCATCTAGTTTTAACTTTTAGTTGATGAATTTAAAACCTGAAAAATCGAACCCAATGCCCTCATATACCCAAGATCACTGCATTAGTTCTCGCCCTGTTGTGTTTGCAGAAACTTGATGCACCGACCACCTAGCATTAGCAAAAGAAGCTATGAGCTCATCAGAGACTTCATTGAAGTTTGGGATCAACAATGGTGAGGTCCTTTGCCTGGAGGGACAATCTCTTTAATCTCAGAGGCGCAAGCCTGAATGAGCCCGCCACCGGCAGCATCTTCAAAGTTTAGGCCGCTTCAAATCATATTCAACTTCCCTCGTAAAATAAACCATCACACCTACGATCCAACCAAACGGAGAAGAATCAATATATTGTTTTTGTGTGAGTTCGTTGAGATCGATTATCAAAAGCTAATCAAAATAGGGAAGTATGTACTGTTTTTGAACCAATCTTTGTATAAATTGATTTCGTACCCACTTGAGTTTATGCCACTTGAAAGTAAGCACCCCAAAAAAAAAATCTGAAATATAATATTACACATTATTGACCTATTGTTTGGCCGAGCTCTAAATTCTTTCCGAAGTGTTAACTACCATTCTTGTAGAAATAACCATCCCTGTTGCTGACCTGGCGATGGAAGCTGCGTCCGTCGGCAACAACTTCCATCTTCCATCGAGTACACCCAGACATTCCTTTCATCTAGATAAAAGATGCAATTGCCTCTAAAATCCGAGGCCACCATCTCTTCTCTGCTGAAAGAATTTATATATGTTGTCGCCTCTCTGCACAGCTTTTGAAGAAGACGACCGCGTCATTAGAATCCAGACTGGAGGTGACTACCTGCCTCCTTTGCAGTTCAGCCAAATCCTTCTTGGACTCAATGAGACAGCCCAAGAACATGGCGTAGGCCGTGACCTGACTCTTCTCCGCGGACAGAAGTGCTGCTCGAAAGCTATCAGGTTCCGGTACCATGAGCTGCTGTGTCGATTACACCCTTTCAAATGGAAACATTGCCAGAAGTTACAGTCGTCCATCTTCTTGAACCTGACCTGAGCGTTCAGCAGTCCAGTCATGCCGGTATCATCCGCTTCGACACCATTTGCCCGCGATCAGCATCGCCTGAAAGGACTGGGAGATGTCGACTCTTCTCCCTGTAAGTTCATGGCATCTCTTTTGGTTTGGGATGATGTCCGCGCGATGGGATCATCAATGATGCACAAGTAAAAGATGTGGGAGGAGGGGCAAGTAATCGATGAAGAACTTAATGAAGAGATCGACCAGCGAAAGAAAGTTGGATGATGGAATCACTAGGCTGAACAAGCTCTCGAGAGTGAAGAAAGGGAGCTGGTTCTCGAGCAGCAGCAGATCGTGCTCTGCAAGTGT
Organism: Agave tequilana; assembly: GCA_038442645.1. NCBI lineage: Eukaryota > Viridiplantae > Streptophyta > Magnoliopsida > Asparagales > Asparagaceae > Agave > Agave tequilana. The sequence goes on from JAVJIF010017833.1 coordinate 5,792, forward strand.
TCGATCCAACATGTTGCCTATTAGTGGATCTTCATCTCCTCTACATTTGGCGAGTAAGAGCTCGATGATGAAGCATCCATCAAGCACAAGCATGCCCAACAACTTCTTTTCGTCCATCTTCACGTTTTCTTCAGCAACATAGCAGCTCCGAAATTAGGCCATTAACCGTTGACAAGCTGCACGCAGTCCGTCAAGCAAACTCCACCATTTCGCCGCAGGATATTCTTGAGGTAGACAGATTTGACGTGATCCATAGATTTCAAGTGTGGCTTATCGTGGTGACAAGGGCCAATGGCGACGATCTGAGGCTCATAGGCGCTCAGATCGGTCGCCCTAATGTGTTCCGAGACCCTGAAGATGTTGCCTTTGGCTTTGTCTGAGCGCAGGTTGCTCCTTGTCTGGGGAACGAGGCATGCAGCTTCGCACAGACTTCCAACACATTCTTAGGCAGAAAACCCTCTGCTCTTCCCATCGTCATAAATTCTTGGACTAGGGAGCACTCGATACTCTCTCTTCTCCTTATGATTGTTCCCTTTGCATTAGCTCAATGATATGAACTCTCCTCAGTGCAAGTACAATACACCAAATTCACCAGCTCCTCGTTATAGAGCAGAGGAAATTCATCAAAATGCACAGAAAACTCTTGCTTGCCTCCACTGCTCTTCAGCGACTCGTAAACACTTGCAAACAACCTCCAGGAAGCCCTTTACCTCGTAGAGATGTATCAACTGCTTCAAGAATACGACCAGTGACACGCAGCTGAATCACCCGACTCTGCCAATTTTCTTTAAATCCTTCTTTGGCTTGATCATTGTTGTTAAAGTTCACCTCGTCAGTTGCGAGCTCAAGCGATATCACTTCGAATTCATACACATCTCCTTTGGTGGACGGCACCAGGTTGCTAGCAGAGAGCCTAGCAAGCCCAAAATCAATGATCTTTGGCTCGTGGTCGTGCTGGAACTCAAATTCTGATGCGTGAAAGGAACTGGAAACCCGTGGTGAAGACAGGCAAGCCCTCGCGCAGCACCAATCGCAATCTTCAACCTCGTTGGCCAGTCAATGTTCTCATCTCCAGACAGAAGCCTCGTCGATAAAGCCCCATTAGACATATTCCTGTATGTTAAAAGCCTATCCACAACACAATATCCGAGGAGAGGAACCAAATTCCAGGTGGTGGAATCTGACCGATCCTCCCATTTCTGCTTGGAACTGATCACTCCAGAGTCGCTAGTCGCGGAGACTCTTCACTGTCAATGCACATCCATTCGGCAATACTGCTTTGTATGAAGTACCAACGCTAGCACTTCCAGCAACTATAACGTTGCCTGGATGGAAACCTGTGGTTCCCAGCTTCAACTCCCCAATAGGGTTCTGAAACAAGGAAACATGAATGATATCATGCGAAGATCTCAAATGGTTCAATTGTCGCCTCCTCCCCTCCACCGCTTTTCCCCGAGTTGCGAAGAAGCAGAACCTCCAAATTGCTGCATCGAACTAATATGCTCTAATACTAATTGTTTTGTCCCCACAATCAATATCCTCTTATACCAACTGCTGAGACGGCGCAACGGAAGGACGGCGCAGCGGAAGGTTATGATCGTCGAGCAACGAGGAGAAGAAAAAATAAGATATTCCGAAGTAGAGAAAGTCAACAAACAATTTAACGTGATTCTACTGATCAAACAGATCGTGTGTACGTTCACGGGAGAAGAGGAAAAACTTTATTAAAACTTTAGAGGTGTACAATAAGAAACACTTCCACCTCTTGCTTAAGAAAATTACAAGCCTACTGATGGCCATCTAGAACAACGAACCCTTATGGCTAACGTTTCTCTCACGAATCTCTCACTTTTAATTCACTCTTGAATAAATTGAAGGCCACCCCAAGGGGTTATTAATAGATCACAGGATCATCCTAGTCCTGCACAAATTCCATCAATACTAATAACACCGCCTCAGAGGAAAAGGAAACTCGAATCCAACTCGAACTGAAAACATATCCAGAAAAAGAAACTGTCAGAAACCGCCCTGTAAATCGACTTATACACTAGATTAGTCGACTAATGAATGTATTAGTCTACATAACAATATTATAAGTCGACTACTGAGAACATCCATCTCTCTATTGCATTCCAAGTCAACTAATTAATCGACTAATGAGTTAACCCAGTCGACTAGTCGACTACACAGTCGACTATACTACATGCATCTCTTTGTGCTCGTCTGTTTTTTAATCTCTGACGTTTCGTCTACCTTCATGACGTATTTTAGTCACAATCCTAACAATCTCCCTCTTGTCTTGAATATGTTCAAGTCTGAGAATAGCCATTATACTTCATGTGCTCACATCAATGCACAATGATCAAGAAAGCAGAAAATTGATCATTCCAGAGTCGCAAGTCGTGCAGCCTCTTCACTGTCAACGCGCATCCATTCGGCAATACTGCCTTGTATGAAGTACCAGCACTAACACTTGCAGCAACTATGACGACGTCTGGATGGAAACCTATGGTTGCAGCCGCGAGATCTGCCAGCTTCAACTCCCCAGTAGGGTTCTGAAACAAAGAAACACGAATGATATCATGCAAAGATCTCAAATGGTTCGATTGTCACCTACTCCCTCCACCGCGTTTCCACCAGTTGCGAAGAAGCAGAACCTCCAAACAACATAAGAAATCGTTGAGAAAGCAAGAACCCGAAAACCCCTGAAGCAAGGTTGATGATGATGCTGAGTTTGGTTATTTGCAGCCTGACGAGTCCGGGTAGCCACAGAGCGAAGGGTTGTTCCGGAAGCTTGAAGCACCGAACACGGATGACTGGCACCAGGGACCTGACCTGAGAGTTTGTTGAGGAAATATCAAGAAACTCGAGATACTTGCAGCGGTAGAGTCCTGGAGGGATTGAGCATGTGAGAGAATTGGCGGAGAGGTCGAGGTTGACGAGATTGAAAGCTGGTGCAGAAAGAAGAGGTGATGGGACCTGAGAGGGAGTTGTTTGGCGGGGCAGAGGGTGGTGATGGAGAAACAGAGAGGGAGGGCAAGGGCATGGAGCCTGAGATTGAGCAAGAGGTGAGGAAGAGTTGGATGCTAGTTATGTCGCGCAAGTAGTCCTCGTCACCAGGGACGGAGCAGGAGACACCAGGGAAGTTGCAGACAAAGTCAAGGCTACCAGAGGTGTCAGAGAAGTTCCAAGATCGGAGATGGCCTTTGGGGTCGGAAAAGAAGATTTGAAGTCACAGAGGCATTGCTCATCATCATCATCTAACGAGAAGGATGTGATCAATGAAAAGAAGAGGATGGTGATGACCATGGTGGTGAGAGAGGGGAGAGCAAGAGACTGGTCACTTAGGTTGACGACAAATGACACAGGTTAAGAAGGGAAGAGGAACTTGTAGGAAGGGGTGCGTGGCCGAAGGGTAGTTTACTTGGCTTGGAAAGTTTGAACATGAGAATAAAAATGCAGTTGACAGAGAAGAATGAAGCCAAGTCAAATAAGTGAAGTGTCAATGAAAAGTTTCTCTTTTCTTTCCTAAATGAATAATTAAAGATGCAAACCATCAAGGGGAAGCAGGACACCCACTACTTTAAAAAAGACATGTCATAAATTAAACAGGACATCACATATGCAGAACATTTATGTTTGTGTAGCAATAGTGTAGTTCATATTTGACTCCCTGAAATTTAAATTCACAGGGTAATGAAACATTGAACTGAAATGAAATCCAGAACTTCAGCAAACATCACAAATAAAAAGCAAGCAGTTGTAGCTAAGGGAGAAATGAATCTTATTAGAAAACATCACCGATGAAGGTAATGGGAAATCGATCCAAGTTTAGCATCACATGAAAGATGTCAAACATAGATAATAGATTAAGATATAAATGTATAATCAGGTGTAAAGGACTGATGCTGAAAGCATTGGATGTCAATTTGTTATCCGCTCACTCAATATAAAGTATCAACTTCACTTTTGGATGAAATTTGTATGCTTCAACATAGGTAACTATAGATCTTAGCTTGAAGAAAAGGTGTCACCCATCAGTACATGCAAGGGGCTCTTTAACACCTACAATAGCTCTCGACAAAAACACCGATCTAGATTTTAGGAATCTGACTGACAATCAATCTCTAAATAATATGTACTATATAACCAATTATTTCAACACTAGGAGGATACATTAATCATCAAGCAGGCTAGTACCAAAATGCCATGCTCAAATTCAATACACGAGAACTGAATAAGGCAGAAGTCATGAAAATAATGCTACACCCCTTAAGAAAATAAATTATTTACCTCAATGAAAATGAACTATGAAAGCGTGTTCAAGTTGATGGCGCTGACACCCCCTTTTGTGCTGCCTTGAACCATGAGAGGCACCTGACATTCAATGGAATGCACTTAAATTCGTTCATATCCTATGCTGTGCTCCTCTACCTCTGGAAAAACCCTAGACTCAATCATGTTAAAACTATATCCCCTTGTCCACTTTATCCACATCCAAGACCCCCGGAATTCCGCAGTCCTTTTTGGTCTCACAATACCATAATTAAATCCCTGTTTTTAACCCTTAACTCACAGTCACGCTAAAGACATAGATATATGAGCCAACTCCAGCACAAGAAATGGTGTGTCAACATAATAAATCCCTGTTTTTAACACCTCAGAGTTTCAGGCATGTGCCTCCCTTCCACCCCCGTGCAGGTGCATATTTACAGAATAGTAACTTCTACATGAGCTACCATATCTAGAAAGAACATGATAAACTATACCCAACAGGTATTCTTCATCATATCGCTGCCTAATGTTTGGGAATGAGAAATCATCTTTTGGAGACCTCTCACCTATTTGTTGAGTGGTTCTGGATGTTTTTTTTAACCATCAACTCAAATCTCTTCCCTTTCAAGTACTAAGAACTTCCCATTATTCTTTCATGTCTGTTTATGTTAAAATGGTAATACCACCTAATTCTATCATAAGTAATTTGGTTGATACAAGTAAGGCTTGGTAGTTGCATAATGAAATTCTAAATTGTCATTAATCAAAGCAAATTGACCAAGGAAATACCAATAACTACACAAAGCAAGCCTAATATGAAATCCTATCACTGTCAGTATCTACACTAGAAATCCTATTCCTAATCATTAACTAACTAGAGAAGAGGAACCTGCCCGATTCTATCTTATGTTTATTTTTTTTTATTTTTTTTTTTGGAGGGGGGGAGCTTAAACACAAATTAATCCACAAAATTACCTTCTTGAGCTGGTTTTCTTGGTTAGACTAGTAATTCAGTTAAAAGTATCCCTGAGCATCCATTTTAGAAGCTATATGTTAGAGAAAAAAATAGCTAATAATCAAGAACTTGCATTATAAAGCAATATCCTAATCTTGCAAACAAAGTGGAATCAAATACTTTTTTTTTCTTTTTCTTTTATTTTATTTCAATATCAGGAAGATTCTCTCACCGAAGACTAGGATAAAGACTTTTCTGTTGTTTGTATAGTTGTTGTTGTTGTGCCCTATATATTCTCTCTCTTTACTATAGTCCTGTTGTATCCTAGGTATCTTGAAGAAGATATCCAAATCATGCATCGATATTTAATTTCTGCTGTTTCTGTATCTAGACACCTAGTGTATTCTCACTGTTCACTACGGTCCCTGTGTTCCATGTGAAATGAACAAGGTTTTAAAAATCGGCCTAGGCTCCAGCCTAGGCTAAGGCAACCCTTTGGCCGCCACGCTTTGGGCCTAGACGACCTCTCCAGACGCTGCTAGCGCCCAAACTTGACTTCGCTGAAGTGAGCTTGCTTCGCGCATATGCCACCTAAGCACACTGCTTTCTAAATTTTTATTCTTTTAGTTAAACGGGTTAAACCCGCTTCGCTTGAAATGTGAGTTGATTAGAGAGCGTCAGATGACATAGAATCCACCCCCCAAAATGCAACTGGACCCATCCACCCCTCGTTACCAGCGATCAACAACTCTTTCGACTCCTCTACATTGGACATCGCCGATGACCTATCACCAGTGAATAGAGGTAGAAAATTTAAAAATTTTACTATTTTACAATTTTACATATTTTCAATTCTTTGAACTATCTTTTTCTCCAACTGCATCCACCTTCAACAAAACAAAACATAATTAAGTAGCTACATATGCCAAATAATGTTTCAAATATTAAATTATCAGTTGATACTTGAATAGAGCTCGATAAATTGGGCAAGAAACTAATTTTAAGTTCAACTAAAAATTATTGTGCGTTATATGAATTTAGAGTACAATTTTATTTTTATTTTTTACTTTTTTATCATTTTCTTAATGTTTTTTAATATGTAAAGCACTTAATAAATTTTTAAAAACTAAAAAAATACGAAAAATGCCCAGTCCCCGCTTAGGCCCCCTAGGCGCCCGTCCCCAGTTCTGACGCCTAGCGCCGCCTACCGATTTTATAACCATTGAAAATGAATATCTATATAAGATATAACCATAATGCATCCACAACTTTTTCTCAATCCTATAGGCTGCATGATTTGGGGTATCTTCTTCAAGAATAACTTTTTTTTGGTGTGCAAAGAAACACTTTCTAACAGGTTCATCTAGAAAGCATTGCAGTCATTGAGATGCGACTCTACAAACACTATGGCGGCATCTCACAGAACCATGACTCCTTGTGATGAACATTTTGTCGATTAGTCAAATAACACTTTTCAAAGGCATTAAATGCTATAGATAACAAGATACATGACATCAATGTAGCAATCGACATATCCTCCAGGCGCTCAAATGGTACCCAACACAGGAACAAAAGACTGGAAAAACAATTATACTGGAATAACAGGCACCTTATGTAAAGTTTAGCATTGAATTGGCATTTAAGAACAGCAAACCATAAGAACCCACAATGAGAACCATTCAGCATTAGCAATCCCTTTCTGATCAACAAAACTTCAAGTTCATTTTAAAAAAAATAAAGAGACCTAACATGATGGTCAGACCTGCGACATGGCCCTACTTCTGGTGGTGCTTGGATCCCTTCTTCTTGGTAGGTACAGCCACCTGTGGCTTCGGATGGCGTTCGGCCTCGCTCGGATCCAACCAATTAAGCGGGTGGTGATTGAAAAATGGCCAACTGGGAACGGTGATCAAGGCAGTCAAGACAACTCCGCCGGCATATATAAGAAGCATCATTTGGAACGATCCAATCGTGTACCCAACAATAAAGGCCACGGCCGCAAATGCAATGAGCATGATCTCCATCAGCTTTTCAGATAGTTTTTGACCTTGCCAATCCATCTAAATGCAAGCACATAAGATTTAACAATTAGAAATATGTATAGATACACTGCTTCAAGATACAAACTTCTGCACTAAACAACAAAAAATAATAAAATTTCAGGCTTTATACTCTCATAATGAAGTACAATATAGGTGCAATCTAAACAAAGCAATGAACTGAGTGACGATCTTACTGAAAAATTTTACATCAAAATTAAGCCACAAAATTGGAGCAATCCACAGGCAAAAAAACACTTTTTCATATTAATCCAATTAATTGCACTAAACAACCGAAAATAAGTCAAAATTCAGGTCGTACAATCTCAACGAACTACTAATTTATCCACAAGCAAGATCTAAACAGTAAACTGATGAAGATCTTAATTAAGAGTTTTAAATTCGAATCAAGCCACAAAATTGACGCAATTCAGAAAAACAAAAATCCCTTTTTCCGAAAAAAATTCAAAAGGCTGAAGGTTTTACTCAGAAATCAAAACTGATCCACTTAAACGAGGAAAAGAATGTTGGATTACAAAAATTCGCATTATCGTAATCAAATAGCAGTAATCAAACAACAAATTATCCATAAAAAAGTCAACTTGCATCCAAAAACCCCGCATCCAACACAGATCAGCATGCTAGAATGAAATCAGAGCCCTAACCCCCAAAAAAGCCCCAAATCTAGCCGGAAAAAAAAATCAGAAAAGTGCTATGAAATACTGAAGCTCAACAGAAGCCTAACCCTAATCCTAACCCTCATCGATTCTTACCGTGGCCAAGGAGATCGCAAGCAGAGCACGGAGACCGGTTCACGAACAAAATGCTAGAAGAGAAATTGAAACGGTCAGTCAATTACCCATTGACGACTCTTGCAATTTAACAAATTGGTCCTTCAAATGTCAGATTTTGCAGACAAACTCATGTAATATTACCTGAAACCCCCTCGATAAAACGATTTGTATATAATTAGCGATCGAATTCCACCTACGCAGAAGAGGAAGAAGGATGAGGGGAGGAGGGGGGAGGAGGCTGGAGGGGGAGAGAAACATTGCTGCTCCGGCTGCTCTCTCTTATACGTTTTCAATTACACTTAGCCATGAGTGTATTTAAATTAAAATATGGGACTCATCTACACCTGTGGAACTCGTGTTATAAATCAAAGGCCTAGATCTATGATGAGTTGAACTAGGGTTTCTTGATGCTATATATGTCATGAGTAGGGTTCCCTCTCCACCAACAACAATAACCATCTCTCTCTTAGAGGCCTCTCATCTCTTCTAAGGATAAAGAAGAGAACTTGATGGATGGAGAGAAGAATCTTCTCCCTCAACTCCGACGACCTCGAGATCGTGCAACCTTCGGCATCCTTTTCGTGATGGAATCAGGTATGCCTAAAACCCTCCTTCCCTTGATCATAATAAAGAGACTTATAATATATGTGTAGATCTTGTATGGAATAAATTTAGATCTAACATTAAATTCTATGCAAAACTTTCAAAAATGCTTTAAATGTCTAATTAATCACAATCTCTTAAGTAAGTAGAATATATTCCTTTCTAACTCAAGAGTATGACTTGCAAGGTCTAACTCAATGAATTGCATATGACGCCGCCACATATCATAGAGCTTTGAGTTAGATCTGAACTAGAAAACTTCACATAAAATAGCATTCATCAATGAAATAACATATAATAGAGATAAAACTTTAGTTATTTTTCTTTTTTCTCCCATATAATTATATTCATTAAACTACTGGAGACAATTGTAAAATTGAAGTCCAAAGTAAGTCATAAATAATAATTAGACCATTCAATGTTAAAATCATAAAATTACTTTGTGACTCATAATAAATGTTATTTGCATAATGTAGTATTGTAAATTTTTCCATGATTAGCACCCTCTTGAGAATATATGAAGTATTTTATTAAAAAAAATAAGATAAAATAAAGCCCAATTAGATATTAGTTTGAGTGTCTAATTTGTATCTATCATACAATATACAAAGAGAGTTGAGAAATACACGAAGGCATGTTTCAACCTCTAGAATCAAATCTTATGAAGATATCATGGACTTGTGGAATTATTTTCTCATCTTGCTCTTGCCATATATAACATTTTCTATCTTAATTAATTATTATGTGTTCATTGTCATGTTCAATGAATCAGCTGTATAATATTAATCTCAAGTATTTTGTGTGACTCCTCATTTGAATGTCATGCTTTTAAAATCATTTTGGATTCCAAGCTCAGAAAGAAAGAAATTGTAAACAAATGAAGCTGTTGTTCCAACCTTGAATTTGTTCTCCAGAATCAGAGCCAAATTCGAACTTAAAAAAATGCAGTGATAGGACAAATTGTACTATAATTCTTTATGTAAGATGTCTTCTTTACTAACCAAAACTTAGCATTGTATAAATATTCAAACTACCTTTGATTCATTAAAAAAAATATAAGTATTGGGTTGCAATTCAGGGAGGTTGGACCTAATATAGGGACTATCCGAGCATAAGCAAAGTGATAGATAAGTTGACTACATGATAATTATTAGGCATGAAGCTTACATGTGTTGGTCAAAATCTACATAGCACATAGCAATGCTATTGTTTGTGTGTGTGTGTGTGTGTGTGTGTGTGTGTGTGGGGGGGGGGGGGGGGGGGGGGGGGGGGGGG